>PVKN010020240.1:0-16021 GCA_004027915.1 Capromys pilorides
AATATTCTTCTCTCCACCAACCTCCATGGTAAGCCTGGATGCCTCTTGCACAGCTCTCACACAGGGTGAAGCTGTGCCCACCATATGTTGATCCCACCCCACAGAGGTTCCTGGTGCCAGGACTCAGCTCCAGTCCGTTACAGACCCCAGTGCTACAGAGCCCTAGCAAATGACGCATCTGCTGTCCCACACTAGAGCAGGTCAGAAGTCAACTGTAAGTCTGACAGGCCGACACTGAGGTGCTGATGAGGCCATTTCTGGAGGCTATGATGGAAGCTTTCTCCTTGCTGTTCTCAGACTCCACAAACCACTTCCACTCCATGGTAGTGGTGTGGTCCAGGCCTGCCCATGTCACATTCCCTAGCCCTCCCCTCGTTATGTCGCCACATCTCTCTGACCTTGACCTCAGCAAGGAGCATTTCCATACTTACAAGGACTCATGGGATTAGCTCTGGCCCATCCTGAGAATCCACACTAATCTCCTTATGTCAAGGTCCTTCACCTTAGTCATGCCTGCCAGTCCTTGTCTCAGTGTAACATATGAACAGCTCCTAGGAATTAAGACCCGACACCTTGGGAGACCACTTTGTCTGCTTCCTATTCATATTGGGGCAGATCAACTTCCCTATTCCTTATAGAACAGCAGAATGGATGAATGGAAGAAGTACAGGCTTCCAGGTTATGGGTTCAAATCCCAATATTGCCACTAACTAGCTGTGTGGCCCCAGGTTGCTCATTTAACCTTTTGTGCCTCAATTATTTTCCTTGGAGTTGATAAACATCACAGAACCGGCACTCTACTGCCATGTGAACAACACATGATATGATACCTTTTGATCTCACTGACTGTAAACTTTACTTTGTTGTTTGACGCCCATCTGTTTGGAATATGTGAGCTACTATTTAGTTGCAGTTAACTTTCACACCCTCATATACCCTCGCTCCAGTGATGCAAGAGTTAGTAGAATCTCTAAAGTCATCTATTTGTTTAGCAAGCTACTGTGGTCATCATGTAACTAGGTGCCAAGAATACAGTGACAAAGAAAACAGCATGTCTGGCCTTTAGGACATGTAAAGGACAGGTGTGGGCCATGAGGGCATAGGCCAGTACATTACCAAATGCTGGTCTAGTCACTGTAGTGCTACAGAGTGCACAGAACTGCAGGGTACTGACAGTTGGGCCATCTAAAGCCTCTGAAGCACCAGGGAGACTTTTCAGATGAGCAGATACTTATGATGCATACTAAAGGAAATATAATCTACTTAACTAAGAAATCATGACAAGGGAAAGCACGCTACAAGTATAGATTAGATTATTTCAAAGCAGAGGAGAGATGAACGTGACTGGTCCCAGGACCTGTACCAACACACGTGAGGGGAGCCAAGGGGAAGGCAGAGCCAGATCACCAAAGCTTCCCTGTTAAGCTGAGGAGTTGGGCCTATTCACGAGCAAGGAGGACTTGTCAAGATTTTTCATCAGAGTGACAAGAACTTAGTGTTTCAGCAAACTCTCCCTCTTATTTGAGTGCACAGCAGAGGGCATGGTAGCTGAAGGCATGGCTGTTTGGAGGGAACTGTGATGCCAGCAGTGATGCAGGGAGGATGGAAAGAGGGAGGGAGGCCACAGGGACAAGAAACGTTAAAAGAGCAGGACCCACAGTACTTGGAAATCAATCAAAACACCTTTATGAATTATGTTAGATTCACCCTATATGTGCTGCATCACATTTCCTAATAAAAATGCTGCAGAACTGGACTCAAATTAATTGTCATTAATTGTCATGAAGAATGCCTGCTTATTGAATGTTTGTTTGGTATCTGATACTTTTATAATCAATGAGAATCCTCAATATTTCTTGTTGAATTTCCTCCTGAATTGGGCTGCTCATTGATTTTCCTGGTGTAGTAGAAATACTTGCAAAGGTTTTGGCTTTTGAACTCAGAACACCAAGAAAATACTAACTCGTTAGATGTGTGTGCAGAGAAACAGCTTAATACAATTTAGAAGAGAGTTCATCCTCAGAGATTAGGGCAGGTGACAGGAGTATTGGAAAACAGTATTTCCTGACAATCTGAAGACGCTTGTCTATACAGAAGGAACATGAGACATTATTACCAAAGAAAGTTTAAAAAATTTTAGAGCAGGGGAACACCCAGTCGGGATCCCCCTCCTGTCCCTCTCTTGAACAGGAGCTTTCTTTCCTCAATAAATATGCTCTGCTCATAAAAAATAAAAAAAGGAACAAAGACTTTGGGAATTAAACTCTCACAACAGAGCCTGGAACTCACTAGCCACTGTCCAGAACAGAACAAGTGGGAGGTCGGACTGGTGCGCTAATCCCTATTTTGTTCATTTATTCCTCTATTTTGCAAATAGGAACTGAGAGGCCCTATGAAGTACTGATTTTATGCACAACGCTAGCAAGTAGTTTTCACTGTTCTTAAAGAGCACCCAGTTCAGTGGGAAAAACTGCAGTACCAACAAGGAGTTGAATAAAGGAAATCTAGACACAAGTTGAAGAGAAACGCAAGTGAAAAGAAGGACATTTTGGGTCCTCTGTAAGGCTACTACTTTATAGCTTCAATAGACAAAGGGGAAGCCCCTTAATTCAAGTAAAAAGAACTGATTTCAATAGTTATGTGGTAACATACTACCACCTGTGGAAACGAAATGAGTATCATTCTAGCCAAATCTAAAATGTTAAGGGAAATATATACAATAAATGTCAAAAAAATCATTGATTTCTGATTATGATCAAAAATGCTAAATATTTCATGTGAAATCTCACAGATGATTTGCCAGAGTATTAAGAAAACTTTAAATTTGAAAGAATGCCTTTAAAATAATATTCATTCACTCACGTATTCATTCACATATTTTTAACCATCAAGGTACTTACATGTTTATAGAAAATGAGGAAAACACATCAAAGTAATAAAGTGTATGAAAAATTTCACTCTATTCTTTAAAGTAAAATTATGAACTGCAAACAGAAGGAGCCAAAACTGTGGACTGCAGGTCCTGGAGTTGCTCGAGGCTGACTGTCCCTTGTGTCCTGCAGCTCTGACAGGCCCTGGTCTCGTTCGCATGGTGGCAGTCTGTGCTCAGTCCACCATAAGGCACCTGGACAGGTTGGAGGAGGTCACCAGTACAGCAGGCAACGTGGACGTGCTCACCCTTATGCGACGCACCATGCTGGACACCTCTAATGTGCTCTTCCTGGGGATCCCCTTGGACGGTACTGGAGCTTTTATTCTTATGACTGGACACCCTGCCCTTCTTATGACTGGGCAACTAAAGGAAACCCACTTTTGTACATTGCTCTCGACTACGCATTTGCAATTGTCTTGAAGATGTTTCCCCTAGTGTTTTTGCCTTTTTCTTTCTTTTTATTACTTTTAATAAGAAATAGCAATGTGACAGTTTCAAAACACATTAGTAGTACATTCCCAGTAATTGATACAATGCATATTATTGTCCTTGTAGTAGTTATACAGAGCACAGGGTGTGGACATGATAATTTTTCTAATCATTATTGGCCTTGCTCTTTTACAAATTTCCATAGGTAGGGTTCTATTTCTTCAGTATCTCTCCTCATTGCTCTAGAAAGCAGATTCTATTGCAGCCGACCTTATTGGTCTAGCTGGCCAGAAGTATGACTTACCACAGTAACACTGATACATGTATCCAGCTACATTCAAGGCATAGCCCACCAATTGCTGTCCTGTTTTTCTTTGAGTGAGCAGACATTGTCCTGGGCTACATATAAAATAAATAATATAGCTAATGGGTATAAGTAACACATTTTCTTAGAAGTTATTTTAGCATTTTTGAAATGAGCAGAAAAAGGAAAGACTGATGCAAATACCACCTATTCCTTTGGGCATGACGTATACATTCTTACATATATACTTCTAAATGCACACACATCCTTCCCCAAAGCAATTACATAGGAAAACTTGCCTTTATCTGTTTGTTAAAAATGCCTTGCTAGGTGTGTTGGTATGTGCCTGTAATCCCAGAACTGGGGAGGCTGAGGAAAGAGGATTGTTGTGAGTTCGAGACCAGTCTGGGCTACAAAGAGAGCTCAAGACCAATGTGAACTACATAGCAAGACCCTGTCTCAAAAAGACCAAACACAAGTGAATGGTGGTTGTGCTGCTGCTGCTAGAAATGACAATGATGACTGTCATTAATTTAGTAGCCACTATGTAAAAACAGTTTGAAAAGTTGCTTTATGCATGTTTGTCATTTAGTATTTGGAACAGTATAAACAGGATATCTCACTTTCTTCATTATGTTGCAGAAATGAATATTAAAGCATATGCATACAACTCTAGAAAGACAAAAAAGTGAACAATTATTTAGATTAATTTTACTCTGCTATTGACATCAAATATATCCAGCTTAATGTGATTATTTCTGAATTAGTTTATAGTATGTTCATGATTCATATAGCTACTCGACAAGTGCTTACCCAGTGCCTATTTCACGCTGTGGACAGTGTAAGGCCTAGGGACAGAGTGCTAAGAAGACCACAGTTGTTTTTTTCTTGCAAGGGGCTTGCATTCTAGTGGGGATATGGATAGAAAAACTAGTAAATAATCAACAAATACATTAGACAACATTAAGTGCCTTGAAGTATACAGAAAACAGGGTAAGATGATAGAAAGCAAAGGAAAAACAACAGGAGCGGTCCATGGAGTACAGATGGGGAGGTCAGAACGCCCTCTGTGGAGAGGTCATTTGCACATGGCCGCACGAAGTGAGTCCCTGAGCCATGAGCAGACCCAAAGGGAGAATGTTCTAGGCAGAATAACAGCGCACGGATTTTAACACTCGTTAGGCCAGCTGAGGCCTCACACATGCCGGCTGATTTGCCACACGTAGCTGAAGAGGTGCACTACAAGCCCTTCCTTTGTCTTGGCTCCTGCCTGTCCCATGTCCCCTACTCTGGCCATCCTTATGGGGGCTGCACTAATATTGCACCTCACTGCCATTTTAATAGAAGCCTCCATTCACTCTGAACATTTTTAGTCATATCCTCTACCCCAATCACCTTCTAACCTGCTCTACATAAACCTCTGCTCAAGTAGAAACATAACTACATGGCCTCACTCCTTGTTCTCCATAAGCCTCTGTCATCATGAAGGGTCATGCAAAATAACTAAACCTCTCTCTCTTAGTCAATGCCAGAGAACCTGCTATGACCACTAGAGGGTTGTATTTATTTCCCTTTATGTGGAGTACCTGTTAAGCACTTGCCTTGCCTGTGACCTTTTTTTTTTTTTTTTTTTTTTTTGCGGGACCAGGGTTTGAACTCAGGACCTTGCACTTGTCAGGCAGGCACTTGTGCCACAGAGCTATCTCCCCGGCCATTGCCTATGGAATTCAATAGAACACAGAGACCATCTTGGTGGATGGCTCAGTGTGCCTGGGGGCAGGGCTGGTACAGCATGTGGTGCTGGGGATTGAACCCCAGTCCCTGAGCTTGCCTAAAAGGCACTTAGTCCACTGAACTATCTTACTGGCCCAGCTTCTATCATTATTTATATTTGCCTAGATTATAGAATTTATCTTATCTTCAGTGTCTTTTCTTGAGTTTTATGCATATTCAGTAATAAATGATTGCTCCTAAATTAAATTGAGTATCAGAGAACAAAAAATCCCAGGGTTGGGGAGCTGGAAACAGGAGGATCACTACAAGTCTGAGCTGCATAGTGAGACTCTGTACCAAACACATAAAAATAAATTAAATAAAATAAATATAGATGCTATGTGCTAAGGGTTGAGAAAATGAGTAAAGGATAATAGAATTAGGAGCTTTCACATATGTGCACAGTGCCAGTGAACTGCCCACTTCATACTGGCTCTGCTTACCCAACATCAATTGTAGTGAGGTTTTCTGCTTTTTGTTTTTGTTTTTTTTGCGTGAGCAAGCTCAGCATTTTGCTCTTTCAGTTTCTAGAGTTACGGCCAGAGCAACTTTAATTACTAGTTTTCTTTGTCCATAAAAACAGGAGAGAACTGGGGACTCAAAAGAAGTATTAAAGATTTTGTCTCTCAAACACATTTGAAAATTTGTCACTACTCTCTAGTTAACTTGACCAATTAAGATGTGAATGGAATATGTTAGTGCTCAGGTTGTCCAGTGACATTCATGTGCGTAAATCACCAAAGGTGATGGAACTGTGCTCAGTGAAGAATCCTACACTGGCAGGAAACCTACAGGGTAAGTTCCCAGCTTACAGCGCTCTTCTTAGGCTCACGTTCTGCTTAGTGATTCTGGTTTTGTTTTTGTTTTCTAGAAATTTCCATTGTGAGGAAAATCCAGGGTTATTTTGATGCATGGGAAGCTCTCCTTATAAAACCAAACATCTTCTTTAAGATTTCTTGGCTCTACAAAAAGTATGAAAAGCCTGTGTAAGTAGCACTTGTCTGGATGGTTTATGAGCGCAAACTGATTGGGTTTTGTGTGTGTCTTTGCTGTTGTTGGACTCTGGCAAGATTTATGCTCTCCAGAGCCCACAGGGCTCTAATGATTAAGTTGCTGATGAAACACTTAGAGCAATTGGGTGGCTTTCAGTCAGAGAGCTTCACCGCAAGGAGCCTCGTGGGTGGTCTGAGAGCTCGTCTCTGAATGCGGTCACTGCTGTCTAGTTTAATTTGAGGAGAAAGACTATCCAATGTTTGTCAAAACCATACTTAGCATGTTGGAAGAACATAATCAGTTGATAATTGTGTTGCTTTTGGACATAAAAATTAGAAGAACTGACAGAAAATCCCAAAAGAATTTTTGATAATGAATATAATGAACTTCAAGAAAATATGTAGGTTTTTTAGATTTATATCTTGTGTTTTAGGAGTCTTGAAGCTGTCATTAAATGGCTTAGTTTGGTGCCTAGACTAATCCAGTAGAAAACTGCACAAATGACCAATAACCTACAGAAGAACCTGAGGGTTTTTACAAGTGTAAGTCATCAGTCACTAAATAGAGTCTCCTCTACCCAACAGTGGAAAACTCTTGGGGTCCAGAGGTAGAACATCACGTCGTGGTTTGCATCTTATCTCTGTTACCAAGAAATACATGGCTTTAGAAGTCCTTTCAAGTAAGATGCAAACTTCCTTGTACAGTGGGGTATAAGTTAAGGAAATCATGTGGATAGAGCAAGTGGCCTAGAGCATGGCCACTAAATGAAGTAGTGTCCCCGTCACTGTGTTCATAGCTTCCCCGATGTTCTGACCATCTTAAGTTCTCCATCTCTAAAAGGTCACAAAGTTATTTGAACTCTCCACTTTAATCTTTTTAGGGGTTTGAAAGCGAGTAGTGCTGTATTATAGTCTCTAAGGAGGAATCTGCATTCATATCACTTTGCATAGTTTTCTGTGGTTGGTTAGTATTAGGTAGATAATCTGGACACCAGTTCTTTATACATTTTGTGGATTTTGTTTCCACAGATTCTGTTTCGACTTGAGTTATTTAGACAAAGGGCTTAGCCCTTCATTTGATTGGGCTTGGTGGAAGTGGTAATTGGTAGTTTCAAAGTAAAGTTAGGTAATTATGTCTTGGTCATTAGGTTGGCCTTGACCTTGGTGAGTGTGCCTGTGGCAACTGATTGCATGGGATTCTTACAGTTCTCTTTGGCATCAGTAGATATCAGTTCAGCAATACTTCTGCTCTGTGTAACATCTGTGGATGGCTGGAGTACGCCTTTCTATCTCCTATACCTCAGAGTAGTAAAAACTGAGAGAAATCTTTGAATCCCACCCCACCATTTCATTATAATAACGCCAACACTACAGAGCAGGCCTGACATTTCCTCTAGCATGTAGAGGGGGATCAGAACCAGTCTAAAAAAAATAATAATAACACCAACACTTCTTAAAAATATATTTCAAATGCAATACTTGGACACCTGCCTCCATATCTGTTTGGCTTTATATTTGCTTCTTTTAACTCCAAATTATCATAACACTGTTGTTTTCCACCATTTATTTTGAAAAATAAAGATTTTAGCCACAGAAACCTTACATAGTTGTCTATAGAATGAGCTGGTACTCTAGTCATCATTTTCTTAGTGGAAAATGTCCTCAGAATTCCAAACCATCAAGCCACAAATATATTATTCTAGTAGATGCTTGTAAGTCTAAGAGTTACTATTCCCCAGAAGCTGCCATTGATCTCAATTCTTCTAGTGCTGATGAGTATCTGAATCTAGAGCATGCATTTACATAGGGTCAACCTCTCGCTAATTAGGAAGGACCCCCAAGAGCATGCGAAAGCCACTGCTGCTCAATCATGAAGGGCAGCCATGGAGGAAGGATCTGCTCAGTAGCGGTTGTAGGTGCATGAAGGAACTCTATGGATGCAAAGTCTAGGGGAATTGTCATTCCTCCTGGGCCATTTGGGGCCAGTGCTCAAGGAGAAACGCTGTTGACACTCTAAGCCTACAGGAAGGGAGGACCATAACCAGCAACTGAGCGAATATCTGTCCTTCTTATGTACAAATTGCTCAAAGAACATTGATTAAAACCTGAGTGGATAACAGAACAAATGTATGTGAATATATCCTGAGGAGTTTGTGTAGACACGTGTGAGTTTAGATGCACTCATAGAGATACACAATATGTGCATCCTTGATTAGAGATATTTAATTAACTATATAAACCATAAAAAATACCTCTCAAAATTAACTACTGGGCTCATGAGATAGCTCAGTGGTCTAAAGCGCCTGGTTAGGCAAGTTTAGGCAGGTGCAGTTTTGGATCCCTGACACCCATGTTGCACCAGCCAACCCCTCAGAGCAAGCTGAGCCAGCCCTCCTGCCTGCCCCCCAAATGTTTAACTATCTTGATGTCCAGATAAACTTTAAAACTGAAGTGGGACATTGGGGGCACTGCTTAAATATTCTTCCCTTGCATTTCCTGTGCGCTGTATTGAACATGAAGATGACTTATATCAAAAACATCCACAAACTAAGAATATGAGTGACAATGAAAATCAGAATGTAAAAGAAAGATGAATTACACATTTAACATGATACAAAATCTTTTCTATATAAAACATACATGGATGAACACATATACTGAAGGACAGAAAGAAGAATAACAATTTAGATCTCAAGACAATGTCATTGTCTATTGAGTCTGATCCTTTTACTGGGAAAGATGCACAAAGTTCACAGAACTCCAGTGAGTTACACAGAAATAGAAGGACCTGGGCTAAAATCTCACCCTTGTCCAAGGGGCTTTTCCTGAAACTGCACTGTCCAAATGCTTATTACATTTATGTAGCCATGTATTGTTTCAACAAATACTTACCTATTGATAAGACATGAGACTAATGCTAAAAAATATCAAGAATATTCACTCTACTAAAATTTATTATCCAGAAGAAGAATCTCAAACTCAGTCATACGCAGCATGAATATCTATAATCTCTCCTACTCAGGAAGCTGAGGCAGGACAATTGCAAGTCCAAGGCAAGCAGATACAATTTAGCAAGACCCTTTCTGGAAAGAAAAAAAGAAGTTCGGGTTTTGGGGATGTGTAGTTCTGATTTAAATCCCAAGCACGCACACGCACGCGCACGCGCGCGCGCACACACACACACACACACCCCTAACCTCAATAATCTTCAACATCAGGCATATTAGCTTCTGCTGTGTAGTTATAAGAAAGCAGGAAAAGGAGGTGTTTGTGATAAAGTGGACATCATGTGTCACCACTAAAGACACCAACGTTTTTAAGTGAACAACTATAATCGCCAAATCAGAAGTTACAAAACGTAGCTGCATATGGCCTTTGATATGAGTTGTTGCTGTTTCTTTTGTATTTAGTACAGTGTCTACAGGGTCTCACTACACAGATTAGACTTGTAATGATTCTCCTGTTTTCAGCCTCCCAAGAGCTGGGATTACAGGCGCGTGCCACCACGCTGTCTCAGGGAAACCCTGGTCCCTGAGTCTGCCCAGGCAGGTGCTTTAATCCACTGAGCTATCTGGCTGGCCCTTGGTATGAGTTTTTAACCTTTAACTGTAAAATAACATCTAATTTTGCTACAGTATGTAGCAATCTTACTTAACTGTGATACCTTCATATGAAGTACATGTAAATATGTATCTAATATACATATTACATGTAAATATATGTAAATGAATATTGTGGAGATATAAAAAAAATTAAACTACTATGAACACACTTGACTTCATTAAAGCAGAATATTTCATTTAACAAAGAGCAAATGAGTCTGTTTTGCTATCTGTCTAAACTGAATATAAGATTATGTTTTAACTTTTTTTCCTCTAGGAAGGATTTGAAAGATGCCATAGATAATTTGGTAGAAGAAAAAAGACACAAGGTTTGCACAGCAGAGAAACTGGAAGAGTGTATGGATTTTGCCACTGAGTTGATTTTTGCTGAGGTACTGACACGAACTAACCTGTTATCCACCCAACATTTTGTGACCATCTGTGTACAGGAGAGGAAAGCTCTCCTTTTAAAATTGCTGCATATTTCTCTTTGTACCAAATACGTTTAGTACAGAGTCTACAGGGTCTCACTATGTAGATCAGATTTGTAGCGATCCTCCTGTTTTTCAGCCTCCCAAGTGCTGGGATTACAGGTGCACAGCACCACGCCCAGTCTCAATCACAGTCTAGCGTGCACCGGGGGTGGGACTGGCACAGCACGCTGGACCTCAGATCCCTGGCCCCCGCATCTGCCTAAGCTAAGCAGGCACTTGAATCGATGAGCTATCTGGCTGGCCCTTTCATATTTCTCTTTTGAACCAATTCCTCTAGCAATCCTGCATAAACAGAAGTAAAAGATCTAGTCAGACTGAATTTTAAGAGGGAAACTCTTCAGGATCATGACACAAAGTAGGGAAAGAGCAAGCAGAGACACTAAAGATGCTAAACACTGTCATCCCTCAGTGTCCACTGGGCTTTGTTCCAGAACTTTCCCCAGATGCCAAAATGCAAGGGTGTTCAAGTCCCTTCTAGAAAGTGATATCATTTGTGCATGCACCCTGTGCATGTCTTCAGCATAGTTTAGATCATCTCTGAACTATAATGACTAACATAATATATATGCTATGTAGAAAGTTTCTCTACTGTACTGTGTATGTGAGAGTGACAAGCAGGAGAGTTATGTTCAGCAAACCCAATCTAAAATACATATTTTCCATGTTTGATTGATTCATTCCACGGATATGGAACCCAAGCATCTGAAGGACCACAGAGCATGGCTAACTGGCTAAACTGTGTAGATTTCAGCTGAAGATTGTCATGCAAGGGGTCACAGTCTAGGGGGAGAGACATAATTTTTATAATTTCATTGTGTGCAGGTAGTTGATTTAGTGTCACTTCCCTTTTTTGCTGAAATTACAACTCATTTGTCCAAATTTTCCCTTCTTTCAATTGCTCAGAAACGTGGAGAACTCACAAGAGAGAATGTGAACCAGTGCATCCTGGAGATGCTCATTGCAGCACCTGACACCATGTCTGTCTCGGTGTACTTCATGCTGTTTCTCATTGCAGAGCACCCTAAGGTTGAAGAGGCCATCATGAAGGAAATCCAGACTGTCGTTGGTAAGACTGTGTCAGCTCAACAACACAGCTTAAAATATAATTCTCTCTAAATGTCACTCCCTCACCTTTAGAGGGTGTTATATTTGTTTGAAAGATGGTTCTGTGTTTACTTTACTTACAAAAATAAGTCATGCTCATTGAAAAACTTCAGATGCCCAAGACAAGTGCAAAGCAGAAAGTGATAACCCCAGGGTTTTCCACTGTCTTCCCAGCCTCACTCCCACCACAGGGGTAACCCCTGCTCAGTGTGTGCTGTATATTACTCAAGATCATTTGCTTTGTGCAGACAAAAACAGAAAGTTTGTCCTACAAGGATGTGGGATCATGTACAGGATTATTCCAGCATCAGTAGTCTAAAAGCCTTTGTGCACACAGCCAGGAAAACAGCTACCTGTTGTTTACAGACGTGCTTCTGCGTTAGAAACACCCTGATCACAAATGAGCTTCCACATGACAGCAGGAGGAGGAAAGGATAATAGCGAACACAGGGGAGGGGTGCATTTCCTTCCTTGCTCCTGGCCAGGGATGCTGCCCCTCACGTGCTCAGGAGCAGGTCCCTGGCCTCCTCTTGCCTGCCTCCCAATTCTGTGTCCTGCCTCTGTTTCAACATCTTCCTGCACCAACTCCTCAGAGACACATGGCCCCAGTCAGGAGAGATCAGAATTGCCAGAGGAGAAGACAGAAGTCTTCATAATGATTTTTTTTTCCTTGCTTTGTTTTTCTTGGCTGCAGTGAAGTTTAAACCAAGGATCTACACACTGAACTGCGTCTGGAGCACTTTTTGGCTTTTCATATGAGATAGGGTAATGCTGAGCTTCTAAGGCTGTGTTTGCACATGTGAACACTGTGTGCGGCACCATGGCTGCCTTCTGGTGCTTCTTGATGTTTCCCTGATTCTTCAGCAGACCCTGCAACACGGACAAATGGCAGAACATTTGCTCTCATGTCCCTGTTCCCTTCTGTGCTCAGCAGACGGATGTGGTCCCTGTGCTTTACCAAATGACTTTGATCAGCGTGGTCCTCTTTCCTTTGGCTCCCACTTCACTTATGTTCTCCCCACTAGATCCTCAGTATGAAAGTACAGGAGCAGAGCCCTTGGTATTAGAACAATGCTGCGGTCGTACTAGACCTCCTAGGGAGCCTACTGACACAGGAGATAGGGCTGCCACAAGACCCTAGGCAAGTTCTGAGTCTGCAAAGGCAGTGGCCCATTGAGGGTCCTCTGTGGCTTTGCCATCTCTGGTACTAATCCAGTCTTCCTGACTGGCATCAATCCAAGCTGAAGAAGAGATGCTCATCAATACCAATCTCCTACCCTGGTATGAAGCACATATTTTGCCACTGTGTGGGTGGATTCTTGTCATTCCACTGTAACAGGCTGCTCCTGATGAGATACAGAGTACCATGAATGAAGTGTGGGCAAATGACTCCATAGACAACCAGAGGGGAAAATTTTGCTGATATGGACTAAATCCATGTTTTTCTGACCACAGCAGTAGCCTTCTCCACTTCTCTGGGATGACTGTGGTTCTAGTTTTCTATGACCATTCCCTAGATTTTAGAGCCCAGGACCCAAACTCATAGCCTCAGAGACCAGAGAGAGAGGATAAATGTGTGGAGCAGACTGTATATTTGGCATAGATCTGTAGAGTGCATGCCCCTCTCAAGGGAGAAGTAAAGCCGCAACCTCAGCCTTTTGTTGCATGTGTGTCAATGTTACCATATTTTCCAATTTTTCATGAAATTTCAGCTTATCTATGAAATCTCCCAGGTTTTAAGATAACTGACCTCATATTTGATTT
Organism: Capromys pilorides; assembly: GCA_004027915.1. Classification (NCBI taxonomy): domain Eukaryota; kingdom Metazoa; phylum Chordata; class Mammalia; order Rodentia; family Capromyidae; genus Capromys; species Capromys pilorides. Next base: position 13,395 of record PVKN010020240.1, read on the forward strand.
TAATAAAAGTGTATTGGCTGAATAGAGCATACTTGGTTAAGAGTGTCAGTGTGCATTAGAAGTATTAGACTTGACTTTAACCAAGAAAACTTCTGTGGAAAACACAGGAGAATTAATGTTCATGAAATATTGAAACTAACATTACCTTCCCTTTTCTTTTTATTGGTGTCCACAGGTGAAAGAGACATAGGAATTGATGATATACAGAAATTAAAAGTGCTAGAAAACTTCATTTATGAGAGCATGCGCTACCAGCCTGTGGTGGATTTGGTCATGCGCAAAGCTTTAGAAGATGATGTCATTGATGGCTACACAGTGAAAAAGGGAACTAACATTATCCTGAATATTGGAAGAATGCATCGACTGGAGTTTTTCCCCAAGCCCAATGAATTTACTCTAGAAAACTTTGAGAAGAATGTAAGAGTCCTTCCTTAACACCCACACTATAACTCTTGACAATGTTAAGATGTTAAATCCATCCTCCTTTTGTGTGTGTGTACCATGTGTATTCTAATCCTCTTATAGTTTCCCCTCTGTCACCTCTTCAGAAAACATATTATCCCTAATATGGAACATAGCACCACATTTGGCCTAACAGACAAGACGATGGGTCCATAATTTATAATTCAATATGTCTGTCATGTGTTACAAAGGACATACTAAATTCCTCTGTCTGTCTTAACTAGGGTTCAATTTAGAGGTAGGGCTTATATTAAAAGCCTCCTAAAAAATCATGGTAAGGCATATGTCCCAGACAGATCATATGTGGGGGAAATACAACAGAAATGGTCCTTTTTCCACCACAGCCTTGCCAGTATTTATTATTTAATTTCTTTTTTGCTTGTATTTGGTATAGGGTCTCACTACACATCTCGGACTCATAGTGATCCTCCTGTTTTCAACCTCCCCAGTACTGGAATTGCAGGCATGTGCCACCATGCCCAGTCTCAGGGGTGGCTCAGTGCACCCAGGGACAAGGCCTGCACAGTATGTGGTGCTGGGGATCAAACCTCAGTCCCTATGCTTGCCTAAGCTATTTGCTGGCCTTATTTAATTTCTTGACAATACCCAACAATAGCCATTCTATATTTTGAGGTAAGATAGAATACCACTGTTGTTTTAATTTGCATTTCTCTAATGGTCAGAGATACTCACCATTTTTTCCATGTATTTATTGAGCATTTATACTTCTCTTAAGCCATATCTACGTGTTATAGATGATAACTTTTTAATTGGGTCTTTTATTTTTGGGTTCCATTTTTTGGAACCTTATGTATTTTGGATTTTAGTCTTCAGTGGTAGGAGCAGCTGGTAATTTCTATTATCCAATTCTGAAGCTTAACTCTTCGCTCTGTTGGTTATTTCCTTTGTTTTGCAGAATATTCTCTTTTTTTTAAAATTATTTTTATTTTCTTAAGCCTCATTTATTTGTTTGTGTTATGGCTGGCTCAGCCTGCCCTGGGAGTGGGGCTGGTGCAGCATGTGGTGCCAGGGATCGAACCCTAAGCAGGCGCTTTAGACTGCTGAACCATCTCACTGGCCCTTTGCAGAATATTCTTAATTTTATATAATCCCATTGTTGATTTTTTTTGCTGGTGTATCATGTGCAAATTAAAGTTCTGTTCAGAAAGCCCTTGCCTACAGCCCTGACTTTAAGAGTTTCACTTATTTTATCTTCAAGTAGGGTTCCTTTTTAATATGTATATCTTTCATCCATTTTGATTTTCGTTTAGGACATGGTGAGACAGATGGGTCTAAATTCAATCTTCTATATTTGCATAGTCAGTTTTCCCAGAACCATTTGTTAAAGAAGGTATCTTTCTTCTAGCAAATCTTTCCAGGCCCTTCGTGAAAGATTAGGGGCTTGAATGTGCCTGAGTTTCTGTATCCTCTATTTTGTTCTATTGATTCACCTGTCTTGTTTTGTGTGCCAGTACAAGGATGTCTTTATTAGGGTCTCTAATCATGAATGGATATTCAATTTTATCAAAGGCTTTGATATGGCCTGTGTCTATTGAGATGATAGCCTGTGATTTTTGTCCTGATTTCAATTTATGTCATGTATTACATTTATTAGTTTGTGTATACTGAACCATCCTTGCATCCCTATGGTGAGGCCTTCTAAATCACGATGTATGATCTCGTTAAAGAACTATTGCATCCTCTTTTTTGGTATCTGATTGAGGATTTTGGGATCTGCGCTTATTAAGATTAGTCTGTGGCTTTTTTATATCTGGTTTTGGCATCAAGGTAAGGCTAGCTTCCAAGAGTGAAGTTGTCAGTACGCCTTACCATTGCATTTCGCTGAAGAGTTTCAGGAATACTGGCATTGGATTGTCCCTAATGTTTTCGTAGAATCAGTTATGAATTTATTGGACCCTAGGCTTTTATTTGGTAGGTCTTTCATTACAGCCTCCGTTGCACTGTTTCTTAATGAATTATTCAGACTTTCTATAACTTCTTTGTTGAGTTTTGGTAATTCACATGAATCTAGAAACCTGTCCATTTTTTCTGTATTCTCCAATATATTGGAATATTTTTTAAAGCAGTGAATTATGAACTTCTTGATATGGGTGTTCTTTGTGATTTTGCTTTTTTCATTTCTAACCGCACTGATACACATCTTT
>PVKN010020241.1:0-16008 GCA_004027915.1 Capromys pilorides
ATCTGGTCTTGACACAAACAGCTGCAGGACATGAACAACATATTTTCTCTCTTTAGGCTTCAATTTCTTCATGTGTAAAATGAGTGTAATGTGATGTTTCCTAACACTGGCTACTTCACAGAGTGGATGTCTTCTCCCAGACATTCTGATCTGATTGGTGTGGAATGGGGCCTGGGCATCCGTATTCCCAGAACTTTCCCAAGTTCTTCCTGGGTGATATCGAGCTGAGAGTCTCTGCTCTGGATGCTCTTCATGCTCCTTCCTGTCAGACAGCCTGCATTGAGCCCAGGAATCCTCAGTTCTAGACTCCAGAGCTTTCAGAAGTTAGTACTCAATGACTGATACATCCCTAGAAAAGTCAAGGATATGTCAGTGAAGCAAAAGAATCTAAGAGTTTTGAAGTTCTTTTCATGAGTATGCTGTGCCTCTGACATTTTTTTATTACCCTGAGATGTTTAACAGCCTGGCCCATAGTCCAGTCTCAGAACACTTAAAGAACTACTTGGTTAGGTAGGAGGTGCTTTCAGGTGTTTTCTTGATTCCACTTCCATCCTTCCCAATGCCCTTTAAGAATGTGGGCAATTGTCCCCATCCCCAATACATTGTCAGAGTTGGCTTTAATGGGCTGATTCCTAGTTAAGTTGGGATTTGTTGCAAGATCGCTCAGCCCAAGTTGCAACATCCATGGGTTCCCAATCCATGAGTGTGCCAGCAGGATAAGATTCCAGAGCTGGAAATCCCACCACAGCATCATGTTTGGGAACCAGGTCCACCCTGGCCACAGAGCCAGCCTGGAAGCACATGTGTGGAAGCTGCAGCATTTCACTGTATTGTCCCTGACTTCAGCTATGGAGAGAAAAATCAAAGGGAGAGGGAAAAAGTCCTAAGAAGTCCTAGGTCAATGCCAGTTCCAAAGAACCAGCAATTAGATAAAAGTTATGAACCAAATCAGATTCCTGGACACTATAATACACTACAAAGTTAAAGCCACAATAAAGAAAGTTAGGCCTCAACCTTGCTCAGTAAACTGCAAGTTTACTGATTGAATTGCCTAGTTCTTTGTTTCAACCTGCTCCTCTTTTTGGTTATAGGGGCATAGCTACTCTTTATTAAAACTTAGAAACAATTGCTTTCCCACCTGAAGGTTAAAATGGCAATTTAAAACTACATCTGGCAAAAAGGCTGAGGCTCAAGAGGTTAGATTGGTTTAGTGGGGTAAATTTGATTACCTAGAGAAATATTTTTAAACTACTCCAGATTCATAAAACATCAGTCTGTATCAAAGTTTTTTCAGGGTGCAAAACAGTTAAGAGGGCCACCCAGACCTTCAGACACAACTTTCCTAGAACATTGGCTTGACCCTTGCCCTCAACATTCTCAAGATAAATCATATTTAAAAGACTTCTCTTGAGTCCTGTCATTATTTATGAGTGCATTGGCCTAGATCCTCCATATCAGGATTTAGAAATAAGGTAAGAAAGAAATAATGTACCAGGGAAAAATCAGGGACTGGTTGAACATATCCCTGACAGCTGGAACCACCAGTGGTGCATGCATGACTGTTCCATTAGGCAGCTTGCATGATTGGTGGAACATATCTGACCACTTCCATATTTTTTTGCTAATAAGATGATTAAAAAGCTTCCAGGTGAGGGCCAGTGAGATGGTTCAGTGGTCTAAAGCACTTGCTTAGGAAAGCTTAGGCAACTGCAGGGACCGTGGTTCGATCCCTGGCAGCACATGCTGCACCAGCCCCACCCCCATGGCACAATATATGCACTATATATATATATATATATATATATATATATATATATATATATAGTGTGTATATATATAGTGTGTGTGTTGACACTGATGATATATTACATATATATGATATATATATAAATATATTATATATATATATATATGTATATATATTTGTATATCTTCCAGGTGACATAGTCATGCATGTACCACTGGTGATTCAAGCTGCTCAGTGTCAAGACACACAAATTACACTCCTGTTGTGAATGTGTTCAACACAACACACTAAGCAAATCAGCCAGGTTCTGAGCTCACTAACCACTGTGCCAGCTGCCATTCAGTACATCCTTATTCTGATTCATCCTCCCTATGTTTCAGGGGAAAAAGTCCACAGCAATCCCCAGCCCTATCAGACAGTAAATGAAAGCCACCTTATTGCCATGCCTGTTCCATGCTAGCGACACAAGTGTGGAGTGTCTCCAAAACCTACCAAGGCCCAGGAGGGACAACCAGATGAAGTTTGCTTTTGCACACTGCAAACCAAGAGCGCTAGAGGCCTGAAGACCCTGTGTGGGCTCTGTACCATACATCACCCTCTGGGGAAAAGCAGGGGATTTGGTGTAAGACTAATATTAGTTCAGCTCCCAAGTCCCTTCTTCCATCACCACAGGGAGATCTTGGGCATATTCTATAAATTCTTGAGCCTCAGTTTCTTCTTCTATAAGATAGGGAAAGTTATAGGATTTTGGTGAGGATTGGTCTCAAAAAAGCAGTTTAAATTATCCTTTATGCTTACCTAGAATGACAAAGCTATAACTAAATCTATCTCTATTAGGGGAATTTTTCTCAGATCTGTATTTTGTGGATTGGTATAATTTTTTAGTGAGTGCTTTTAGCACTTCAGCTTTCAAAGCAGGATGAGCAGTAAAAAGCACTGGCACCAGCTCCGGCTCACATGGATATTGCCTGGGAAACCAGGAGGAGACACAGCCCTGAATGGCTCTTAAGCTTGATTCATACTAACTAGGGCAAGGCCAGTGTGGCACTATTAAACATCCTAGAATGTTCTACAAGAAAAACAATTTCATGCTTTCAAAGTGACATTGGGTGAAGGAGATAGTGTGCAAAACAGTGGGTTTTTTGTTTTTTGTTTTTAGAGACTGCTTCAGTAGTTAGGTCAAATCTGTGATTATCACATCAGTTCTTGGTATATGAGAGCATCCAGCTTGCTAGAGCAGATTGGGATGGGCTGTATTCAGGTGCTTTAAAGTTTTATGAAAGAACACATTCTATTGGTATATCTGTCCTTTGTAAGCTCTACCTATGCAGGATAAAGATGAACTCCAGTTCCTTCAAATTAACACTTATTCTCCATATTTTAGAATTTGGATAACGTAACACCTTTCTTTAAATGACCAAGATAGGATGAAAAAGATGAGAGACAAGGCTTGTAAATCATTCAGCAGAGTACAAATGTTCCCAATCAAGAGGAACTGTTGCCATCATAGCTTTGTTGCTGCTGTACTTAGTCACTTAACAGACTCTGCACCACACCTGCACAGGCTACAGTCGCTTTGAAAAAGAATGCACTACAAGGCCAGCCAGATAGTTCACCAGGCTAAAGCACCTGCTCAGGCAGGCGCTGGGACCAGGGTTCAATCTCAGGCATGCTGTGCTGGCTCTGCCCCCCAGGGTGCACTGAGACAGCTATTGAGACTCGGTTTGGCAGCACGCACCTATAATCCCAGCATTTCAGAGGCTGAAAACAGGAGGATCACTACAAATCTGATCTATGTAGTGAGACACTGTACTAAATACTATATATATATATATATATATATATATATATATATATATGAAGTCCAGTGTTTGACATGCTCAGGGACCCCATGCAAACATATTCTCATACGAAGTGGTCATTTCTTTGTCTAAGGTCTGAACAAAATGCTATGGGTGTCCAGTGGAACTAAAAGACAATTCACAGAGGAGGTAGTTTAAGTGGTTTTAAGGAAGAGTAGATCTTTGCTTTAAAAAAGGGAAGAGCAGGGCTTGCAAGATAGCTCGGCAGTCTAAAGTGCCTGCTTAGGCAAGCTTAGGCAAGCTCTGGGACCACAGTTTGATCCTTGGTACCACATGTGACACTGGCACTGCCCCCAGCCATGCTGAGCCAACCACAAAAAAAGGGGAGAGGAACAGCTTGCAAAATAGAAAAACAATATTGCAGAAGCTTGAGTCAATAAAAAGCTATGGTGGAGAATCAATAGATTTGGGTGCAGAAATGAACAAGCTGATTTATCTTTTTATGAAGGGAAATCTGACACCAGCACAGGATGATGCAGACCAGAGTTTAGAAACACAGAAAGAGGAAGCTCAGAAGTGGAGCAAGGAAAAGCCACTCACTGCTAAGTGGGGAGTAACGTCCTACTGGCTAGCTGCAAACTCGGCCTTCCATGCAGTGACATTTCTCAGAACTGCTCATCTGCCACTAGCAGCCCAAGTCATCTGGCAAAGAGAATGCTTTCAAGAGGAGAGATGGGACTTCAGTTTGCTCCTCGGGGCAAAGGTTAAACTAGAAAGAGTTCTAGCGTGTAAGAACAATGTTAAGAATCAGATGCTGTTCTTTGCAACACTAAGAAAGATCCTTGGTCACCCCAGAAAGTAGCTGGTTTGATGGATAAGACCTGAAGGTGGTATGCGAGATCTCCCAGGTTATGCACTTCGCATTATATTTGAGTCTGTTACCTTAATTCATGCATTTTGCTGTCACCTTTGAACCACGCTTGGAGAATTATGTTTCAAAGATGAGTTTCTGAAAAGGACTACTCAATATAATATTAGGTCAGGATGACCAACTGGCCTGTGGTGGCCCAGACTGTCCAAGAGCTTTAGTGCCAAAAGCTCACACACCAGGACAGTTAGTCATCCTGAAAAGCTATTATAAAATACTGCAAAAAGATTATGACTCAGATTGATACAATTTAATAGAAGATCAATATGCCTTTCACTGGGGACATTTCCTCTATATAAGTTTAGGGTGTCACAGATGAGGACTTAAATGATGCATATTTTCTCTAGTAAAAGCCCAACGTGTTGATTCATGAAAGGTAAGCAAGAAGAAATTAATAAAAATAGTAACAAACAGCATGTCAAGCATTTACTCCATGCTAGGCACTGTCTGAAGAGTTTCACATAGATAAAGTCATTTAATCCTTGCAACAGCCTGCTTTCCATAAAGTACCTCATGAAATGGCAGCAATAGTCTGTCTGGGACTAGGTAGGTCACTCATTCATTTAAAAATTATACGGCTAGGGAGATAGCTCAGTGGCATAAGCCCCTACCTGGCAAGCACAAGATCCCGAGTATGATCCCTGGTACCAAACAAAAAAATTAAAGGGTGAGTGAAATAGCTCAGCAAACAAAGCACCTACTTAGAGAAACACAGGGACCAGTGTTCAATCCCCAGTATGCATGCTGCTCTGGCTCTGCCCTCAGATGCACTGAGCCAGCAACTAAGTCCAGGTCTGATACTGCATGCCTGTAATCCCAGTGCTGGGGAGGCTGAAAATAGGAGGATCACTACAAGTCCAAGCTACATAGTGAGACCCTATACCAACTTAAAATTTAAAAAAATAAAAGAATTATAACATATTTTTAGGAGTGAGGAAGAACAAAGAATTGTTACTAAAGTAGTAAAAATGAAAAGGAAAATGAGATGCAAAACTTAAAAATTTCTGAGGTAAAAATATCAAAACATGGTGATCACTCAACAGAGGAAATGATGAAGAAATAGACAAGGATAATCCTCAGACTTTTTTCCTGACAAACTGAAAGGATGAGAAGCCATTAATCAAAACCAAGATTACAAGAAAATCTAGTCTGAGAAGTAATAGAGCCTGAATTTTGTGTCTCCATAAGATGTATATGTTGAAATTTTAACCTGTAATGTGATAATATTTGAACATGGTGTCTTTGGTAGATGCTTAGGTCATCGCGTGAAGCCTTCACAAATGGTACTGGCTCCTTAAAGAAGGCACCCAGGAGAGATTTCATGCCTCTTCCCCAGGATATAGAGATAAGACATGCATAATGAACCAGGAACTGAGCTCTGACCAGACACCAAAGCTGTCCGCATTTTAACCCAGGACCTCCAACCTATGGATGGCAAGAAAAAAAGATCTGTTGCTTATAAGCCACCAGACTACCATAATTTGTTGCAGCAGCCTAAAGGAACTTAGACAAAAACAAAGACGATGAATTCTTATTGTGATATGTCAAATTTCAACTGCCAAGAAGTACTGATACTAGTAGACATGACCAGAAAGCCCTAGAAATATCTAGAGCCTAGTGACAATGATTGGGAGCCAGCAGCCTCAACATGATAGTTAAGGGCATGGGTGTACATGAGAGCATCCGCAGGAGAGATGATAACAAATGATAGAGCACTAGGGAATGCAGCATTTTGGGGAAGAGCAGAGAAGGGTAGCCTGCCAAGGAAGCTGTGACGGCTTGATGGGGAGGAGGAAGAGAACCAGGGAACAACTGGTTGCCTGGAAACCAAAGGAGAAGCAGGTGATGATCAGCAGACCCCATGCAGCAGAGAAGACACATAGGAAGAGGCCCATAAATGCATCATCAGAATGAGGCCGTTAGTGACTGACAGCATCAGGTCAGAACATGAAATGGCAGCAGGTCACCCTATTCCTGACCTTAGTCTCCTTGCATTCTTTGGACAAGGAATAAAGTCAACAACCAAGCCCAGAATAAGGACAAGTCTGCCCTCTGGAAAATCAAAGGAGACAGAACAAGTAGATAGACTGCTGTTGTTTATTCATTTATTTCTAAGTCCTCCTTCAAGGTTTAAGCTCAGCTCTAAGACATAGAAACAAAATGCAAAACAAAAACATTGAAAAGCAAAACAGAGCATTAAAAGAATAATAATAAAACTTTTTTCTTCTGTAGCAAGAGAAAAAGAATTCCGCCTAAGTGAAATTTCAGTGCAGGTTTCAGCTGCTGTTTCTGGCTGCCTGACCTCTGACCCCAGGCTGGATCACGACTGTGTCTTATTAAACATCAGCGGAGGCTGAGTGAAGAGCAGGACAAGCATTCCAAAGGTCTCGTTTCATTTCCAAGCCTAAATAGCTCACGACTGACCTTGAAACTATGGAAGATATTTCTCCCTTCAAGATGATAGAGAAAAGACAAAGTCGTGACAGGGTCCTGAATGGGAACCATCACATTCATGTGAAGCAGCTCTGTTTTTAATACGCCCTTGGGAGAACACATAGAAAGTTATGAGCTGAGCGGAGGGAAGACACGTGAATGCAAATCTGACCCTCCTTCAACTCTGCGTGATTCAGCTCGGGGAGAAAACAAACTGTCTGAAATCAGATGTTTGCCCCTTTCATGTGAGTTGCCCATCATTTATCTCCACACCCTTTACGTGGTATCGCCAAAGTTGCCTCTCCTGCTCTGAAGCAAGGCCACGGATCCACGTCTGTGTGATCATCCAGGCATTACAAGGTCACCCCGCTAGTCCACCGCACTTCATTTTTCATATGGCAAAAGGATCAAGCAGAGCATTCCTGTGAGGGGGGCACCCCACCCAGGCCTCCCCCACACCGCCTCCTTCAATCTGATAAGCCTCCATCATAAATTATGCCACAACTGGAGGCTTCGACCTGTTGCCATCAGCTTGCTTTTCTCTTGGCCAGATACCAGCTCTGTCTCTTGAGATAAATCCGTTTTTTCAGGGTCCTAAAGGATTTCAAAGTGCCAGCAAAAGGAGAGACGTCCTTCCACTCCAAGCCTGGCGCTAACATCTCATTCTGGCTGTGCTCCTTTCGCACTGGCAATTCTGCCACAGAGTGATGTCGTATTTTCCAGGCCTCTGCGTCCCATCCCCCACCCCCTCTTCCCGGCTGTTGTCAAAGCAACAGACTCATTCACTGGGAGGTTCAGCGAGGAGATGCACGAGGGGCGTGAGCAGAGCAGGCTGCGCAACATGGGAGAAGTGCTGGGTCCTTATAGAATGCACTGCCAGATCGCTGTGCTGACCTGCACAGCACCCTCCTGCTCTAGCTGCTGGACCCAGGACCAATATTTACAATTCTTTCTTTTTGGCCTCTAAAGATTCTCAGGACTGGAGAGAGAGAGAGAGAGAGAGAGAGAGAGAGAGGATTTGGGGTTGCTCTCCAGGACACCCATTGGTACCTGACAACAGGCCTGTCCACCATGGGCAAATCCACGCCCAATGCCTGGTCTCAGCCTGCTCTGGTTACATCCTCTTGTTCTGTTCAGTGACCCCACTAAGAATAGGAAGAGAGGCTGCCTGAACCCCTTGGCTACTAAGGCGAAGCATGGAAATTCTGAACTCCTGAACTTAATCCAAGGGCTTTTCCATTCCAACCATTTTCCCCTATATAAATCACTTTTTCTGGTCATGTCAGCAACTACTTGTGCACGATTGAATGAATCAACCGTACACATGAGCCAGCTTGGCTGTTGAGGCTGCCAAAAGAAAACCCCCAATTGATCTGATGGTTTTCATCTTATTGACAACAGTTTAATTGAATCAAGCTGCATTTCATCTTGGGAAAGTTTCAAACTTTTCAAAAAAGGAATCACAATGTCACCTACCTCCACTGGAAACTGGGTTCTGAGGTCATGTTGCTGAGTGTGTCTGGAGCAACTCTGGGAAAATGACTCATTTAACTGTTGCAGTGGTGACTCCCAAGCCTGGGTGGAAGCTTGTGACACCAAGTAATCTTCAGGTTCTGTCTGGATTCTGCACAGAGGTATAATTTCAGAAAATCCATGAGGCTAGAATTTCTTCTAAAATGTTTTAAATTAATTGCAAATTATATTAAGATTGATTTGTGAATTTTTCAGTAACTGCACGCTCTTAGGTACCTTAGAGTTTCTCCAAAACAGAAGAGAATCAACTTTCCATTGGTTGATCAAGAACTCATCTTAAGGAGTCTACAAAGTAGAGTTAAATTTTCCATAGTTAATTCAAGGCAACATGCATGATACATGCAGACAAGGCTTTGAATATCACCTCAATTCTGATCCTATTCTACAGCTTACAGAAGCCTGCTTTAGATAGAAGTTTATTGGGTTCTTATAGAAAGGAAAGATAAGGGGCTGACCAAATAGCTCAGCAGATTCAAGTACTTGCTTGGGCAGACGCAGGGACAGGAGTTCAATACTCAGCATGCCACACTGGCCCCACTCTCAGGGCATGCTGAGGTGGTGACTGAAACTGGGCGTGGTGGCATGCACCTGTAATCCCAGAACTAGGAACACTGGAAACAAGAGGATCACTACAAGTCCAATCTGTGCAGTAAGACCCCGAAGAACCTGTACTAAATGCAAAAAGAAAAAAAGGGGGAAATAGAGAAAAAAATCTCACATTCTGCAGCAATAGGGCTTCTGATAAGAATGGCTAAGATTTATTCTTCTACTAGAAATTACTATAAGTCTACTCATTAACTTAATCCTAACAACGTTCCAGAGATGGTGCTATAATTATCTCCACTTTATAGATGAGGAAACTGAAGTATGGAGGCCCCAAGCAACTTCCCAGAGTCACACAGAGTTGTAGTCAGAGTTTTCAAGGGAATATATTTAATACAGGACACACAATTATTAGGATTAATTTATAATATTCACCAAAAAATTAAATGTAGAAGAGCACAAGTGATCTGTCCATCCACTAGAGACCAAAAGAATCTAACTGTGGCCAAGATCCCATAGCAATATCCTGCAGGAGGCCAGCTGAAGACCTAGAGCCCATAGCAATGTCCTCCACCAGCTGGAGTCCTAGAGCCCACAGCAGTGTCCCAAGGATCTGCACTGGGAAAGCCCAAACGTTAGTGATGGAAGTGAGAAAGTCTGAACCAACAGGGTGAAGGATCTGTGCCAGCAGCCAAGGGCTCTGCGCTGGAGCCAGGAAGCAATGATCAAGGTCAGGACCAGGGCTCCCCCAATGAGAACCACAGCTATCCTGAGTGACAGCAAGAACCTGAGCTCTGACAATGAGAACAGCTGGGTTCACATTAGGTAAACAAGCATGACAAGCTTCTCCAGGAGAACTACCAGCACACCATTTCCCCCCTCCCCCACTTCTCCTGTTATGCTGCCTGCAACAATCCTCAGGTTGGCCCTGCACACCCAGCACCACGCTGATCCAGTCTAGCTGGGTGTTGCCAATTGCCTGAGTTGATCCACCACCCACAGATAAACAAATATGAATGAAGTCTGGATGCAGAATTCATTTCCCAACCTCCATTCCCCGATGTCTCTCAGTTCTGAGCATGAGACGCACCTGTAGTGCCTGGCTAGACCTAGCTCATTCAGCCCACCTCCCAGGGTTCTGATCCAGTGGCTCTGAGAGGGACCTGAATATTCACACTTCTAGCACATTCCCAAGTGACACTGATGCTCAGGGACCGCATTATGAACCACTGGTCCCTACTATTCTACCTCTAGAGAACTCTAGATAGAAACTTTTGTTCTTCCATACTCACTGTTCCAATGCAGAAACAAAGCTCAAGGAAAAGACTAGTAATACACTGAGTAAGACCATAACATCATTCAGTGGGCCCTCAGGAAGGCTTGGCAATCTTCAGACAGTATTGCACTAAGACCCATGCAGCTTCCAGGAGCAGAATCCCAGCCTTCCTCCATACTCTCTTTAGACAACAGTCTGGAAGTTGTAGGAATCAAGCCGCCCCTTCCATTGTCTAGCTATACTGTTTTGCTTATAATACGCTGGTGCTCAGATCTAAACAAATGAGATCTTGTTTTGTTTTGTCTTGCTTTCAGTTGGTTGGTTGGTTTGTGACAGAGTCTAAATTGCTCATGCTGCCTTTAAATACACAAACTCTTATTCATTGAGTAAATTTCAGGGGAAAAAAGAATAAATCTCATCTGTTTGCTAACCTCTTTTTGTAGATATTTGTAAAGTTATTATATCCCCCTGGGTTAACTTCTAAAGTCATTCATCTATCCATTCACCTCAGAGTGACTTCAGAAGTGTGTGTGGCAATAGAGCACGTATACAGATGAGAAATATCAGAGCAAAGATAAATGCCAACTCAGAGACTGTGTAAGACAGAGCAAGATAAACTCAGCACGCAAAGATGGGAGCAAACTATAAGACATGTTCAAGAAGAAAACATGATACACTATGAGATTCAGTTTTGAAGAAACTATCTGATAAAGAGAGATTATCTTATCATTAAAAGATAGTGCACAATGTGGTTTTCCATGTTCTCTACAAAGTCCTTTAGTTAAATGGGAAAAAATACATTTTACCTAGCATTTATAGGTAACCCACATAGCATGCCTTAGGCTATAATGCTCTACAAAATAAAGAGCCTTCAGGGATCTGTATTTTATGCCCCCAAGTTTTCAATCATGATTTTGACAGTTCCTATGAAGTAGCACAACTGACTTCTTCCAAAGACCCTGTGGTTCCAATCCTTTTGCCACTGTCTAGCTCTAGCATTCAGCCCTAGTCACAGAGTGACTATCACTAGGTCACCACACTTCGCCCCCAAAACTTAAAGGAGGTGTGGTTTACCTCAGCTCATGGTTTTAGTCTAAGCTTATCTGGCTGTAGAGCTGAAACAGGATGGTAGAGAGACATGTGCATAAGAGGCTGCTCCAGTCACGGTGGTCCTGAAGCAGAAAGCAAAGGAGGAAGCTTCCAGGGCAAGAAATGTGCTGTTCCGGGTCACAACCCTCAGGACCTCTGTCTTATAACCAGCCCCTCCTCCTAATGGCACATTCAACTCAGAGCTATCAGTGATTTTATCTGCAGATGAACCGAGGGCCTCCATAACCCAATCACTGTCCAGGGGCATCACTCTACAGACATGAGACTTCAGGAGAAAATTTGTAGATCGAAACCATAGCATATTCCAACTTGAATTTTAATTTTATAATTCTTGACGACTATTACTACACTACTATGGCAAAACCCATCACACATTCCCTTCCCGAAGTATAGCTTTCCCCAAACATTTCTCATTAAACATCCCATTAATGAATCTAGGTCTGTGACACCTTGTGATCCAACATTTCTCTATACCATCTGTGGCACAATGGAAACCTCTTAGACAACATATCAGAAGACATTCTAATTCTGCCCCCATAATTTAGTGACCAGGTACATTATTTCTCTCAGTCATGATGTCCATATTTATTAAATGAGAGAAAAGAGAACTTACCACATTAACACCCTCATTTATTAAGAAAGGAATAAATACATGAAGGAATAAATATTCTTACAATTGGGAATTGAAGTTACAATAATGATCCTAATGACTTCCCTAGAGTCATGATGTATTTGTGTGGAATTAGTGTGTGATGTCCCACTTATGGTGACCAGGGCTTTAGGGGGGCAAGATCAGACCCGCACTGGGAAGCACAGCAGGAACATAATTAGCAGTGCTTTCCTACAGCTCAGCCAAGTTTGCTCAGATCCAGTGTGTGGAATCAACAAGGCCATCTACACAATCATCAGATCAAGGGCACCAGTGGGTTTCAGAAGCCAAAAGTATAAACAAACCAATGTTTGAGGACAAAGGTAGAACAAGAGCAGCCAGTTGAAATGGAAAAACAGACACTGTAGCAAGGGATTCTTGAGGCAGCAAGCAAACAGCCACAGCTGGACCTTAAACACTTCTTTCAATCCACTAGTTGAGGGCATCTAGACCTAAATGAACAAAGCACACTGAGCTCATCCTTCTTAACTTACAACTAGTGGCACATGCATACAAGCTCCTATGAAGTAGGAGAAAGTAAAGGGCCAGGCTGGGTTTCCAATTTGTATTCACCAAACTGCTGTCCTTCCTGAGACCCTCAATCTCATGGTCAAGGAATCTGCTACTGGCAGTAGCTAATGTTCTAAAATGTACAGATGCCTTGTTTACATCCATGCCTTACATATATGAACATTAAAACTCAAATGAGTTTGTCTCAACAACAAGTCCTCCCTCATTCAGTGATACTCCAGTGTTTTCTCTTTAATTAGAAACAAAGGGCTGGCCAGATAGCTCAGCAGACTAAAAGGGTGTACTTCAGCAGAACACAGTGGCTGGGATTTGATCCCCGGTGTGTGTGCTGGCCCCACTCCTGGGGCAGGCTGAGATGGTGATTGAGATTGGGTATGGTGGCATGCATCTGTAATCTCAGCACTTGAGAGGCTGAAAACAAGAGAATCACTACAAGTCCAATCTATGTAGTGAGACCCTGTATGCCCTGTAGACCCTATCCTAAATTCATAAAGAAAACAAGTACAGGAATGCCAGTGATGTGAGAGGAGTACACTGTCTGAGGACTGTCCACAGGACTATTGTATATGGCATTAGGAAGCCCTGCCAGCCATGAGCAGAAGGGCTAGAAACCAGTGCTTGAACCACACAAAATGTGTGTCCTCATAGAAACAACATAAGAGTATTGTAGAATACCCATTGAAAGCCTATTATTTATTTCAAAGAATCTGGGAAAGTACCTGCTATGGTTTGTGTCAAGGTGTCCCCCCAAAGCCTCATGCAGTCATGGGGCAGCTTCTGGAGCTGGTGATTAATTCTTGATCTAATGTTGGCATTATGGGTGTGAATGCCCTGGGACAGATACATCTGCATTACAATGTGAGGAGGGAAGAGAGGCTGGCTAGCTGCCACCAAGAATGCCATGAATGGCTGCCCTCTGCCATGTGACACTCTGCCTTGGACCCAGCTGAGTATGCTCTGAATCCTCCCCAAACTGTAAACTAAATAAACCTTTCTTTCCTTCATTTTGGCTGTTGAGTACTTTGTCCCAGCAACGAAAGATTTGAAGTAACCAAGACAATACCAAGACCCCAGGCTGTATGTCAGCAACAGTGAAGCTTTTAGAGCTTTCAATGATACAAACAGCCCACTGTGGCACACATGCCATAGGTTCATGGGAAAGAGGAACATTGAGCTAATTATAGATGATCCTCCAAAGGCTCAGCTTAATTTACTGGTCTACCTTGATGCTGATCATAAATCTTTCTCCCTAAAATAGCTCCAGTGATTTCCTAATTTGGTTTCAGTTACTTGGAATTGTTTTTTAACAGTAGTGTTCAGATATTGACTGCCAGAATAGAGAAGTATTTAATCCAACTCCCTCACTGTTAAATGATTCATTGTAATGTATGTACTGCTCCATTGTGGCAGCCAGACTCCACGCTGCTTCTCATGGATCTACCACCTCCTAGTATTTATGTCTTGTGTGCTCCTGTCCCACATTGTACCAGGGTTGGCCTCTGTAGAAAATAGGAGAGAGAATAAGTGATGTTATGTGACTTTTTATACTAAGTAACCAAAGACAAGGCTGCTTCTGCCTTAGCCTCTTGGATCATTTGTTCATGAAGAAGTTAGCTGTCATTCTGTGAAGATACTCAATCATCCTCATCAAGAGTTCCCTGGAAGAGTGATTGAAGCACCAGAGAACCCAGGCCCAGCATGTGAGTGAGATGACTTGAGGCCCACTGGACCCTCATTCAACCCAGAGCCAAGGCCCAGTATGTCCGGTGTGGAACCCTGTGGCAGAATTCCCTGCAGAGAGGATAGAGGCAAGGCCCACCAAGCTGATCCAGGAGCAGAACATCTTGTCAGAGCAGGTTCACCTGCAAGGATTGCAGCAGGAAGAAGTGGAGCATAGCAGCCAGACCCAAGTCACACCCTCCTGGATGAGTTTGAACTTGATAGATCTGGACCTGGCACTAAGGTAAGAATTCCACCAAAGCCCTACAACAAAGGTCAGAAGATAAACCTAAACAAAATGACAAAGAGAAGGAGCAAAATGCACTCTTAGGCTCCAAGCCCACCCAGAACAAATGCAGGAGACAATAGCATAGAAGAAATTGGAAATCACACACCTGAAATCTCTGAGATAACAGCATCTGTAGTAAAGAAACAATTGCAAAGAGGTATAGAGGAAATCAGATCAGAAATAATTTTGGAAATAAAAAAGGAAATGATAACTATAATGAAAGAAGCATTAAATGCTCCTGAAGAAGACATGGATAAAAACAATAGTGGAGAACAGAAAAATGATGGACTCCTTGAATAAGCAATATGGGAAAGAAATAGAATGCATGAAGCAGATTCAAGGTGCTATACAGGAAATCAAAACCTCAATCATAAGCTAGCAAAACCATTTCAATGAAAGTGAAAATTGACTTTCAGTCCTTGAAGACACAATTGCAGCAGTCAAAATGTAAGAAAAGATCTCTTAAAAACAACTAGGATTCAGGAAAAATAATTCAACATCTGCAAGACAATGCAAAGATGAACAATGTGAGACTAATAAACATCAATGAGAAAGAAAAAGTCAATAGAAATGATATAAAAAGAATATGGACAGAAGTAATAGAAGAAAACTTCCCAAAATGGGGAAACAATCTAACATTCAGTAACTGAAGCATACAGAACTCCAAATAGCATCAATCCAATTAAAAACACACCCAGACATATAATAATCAAGATCCCAGAAATTCAGCACAGGAACAGTATACTAAAAGCCACTAGAGAAAAGAAACACATCACATTTAAAGGAAAATCCATCAGAATAATGGCAGATTTCTCTTCACAAACCATCAAGTCAAGAAGAGCATGGAGCAAAGTACTTCAAGTTTTGCAAGAAAACAAATTCCAACCCAGACCTCTATATCCAGCAAAGCTCTCTTTCAAGTTTAAAAGAGAAGTGAAATACTTCCATGACAAAGAACAGCTAAAGAACTTCATAATGATGAACTCAACCCTACACAGACTGCCAAAAGATATTCTAGAGAGGGATCAAAATGACCACAACTCCATGAAGGAGAATGAAAAGAACCCACCAAATAGGGTAAACAATTAAACACAGGAGGAAAAGAGATATACAGAAGCAGTCTTTCAATTATTCTTTTGTACACAGCAGCAAAATATTTCCAGCAGCATACTCTACAAATGGACTTCTGCTGCATCCTACGGGTCATGATTCTGTCTGGGTCTACAGGGTGGATATCAAGGAAGTAGCAGTAGCTCAGTTCCACAAGTGACACCTGGCCACCAGTAAGTTTCACAGACACTGTCCATGCCCATGACATACTAGAACTTTGTGTGATTTTCTAATCCCCAAACCAGTAGTAGTTTTGGTCATATATTTGTCATTGCCGTATTTATGTTATGTTTTATTCTTAGTAATTTTTTACTATCATGAAAACTTTTTCTTGCAAA
>PVKN010020242.1:0-15988 GCA_004027915.1 Capromys pilorides
CAGTAGGTGATGTAGAAGAAAAACTCCAGGAAGTCAGTGAAGGTTTTTACCAAGCACATCTCCACCTTAGATAACAGGAGCCTAACCCCTGTTGGGGAAGCAGAGGTACCAGCATGGATCAAGTACCTGCAATACAATCTTTTGCAGGGCAGGAACACTCTGTTCCTTAGGAACAGATCCTGTTCAGGGCTGTTTCTGGGGTTATCAACTCCTCACCACTACCCACACTCTCTACATGGTGGCCCATCACATTCCTTTTTTTAAAAAAAAAAATAAAAAATCATGGGCTGTCAGGATAGCTTAGTGGACTAAGCACCTGCTTAGGAAAGCTCAGGGACTGTGTTGGCCTCACCTCCAAGTGCGCTGAGACAAGAGGATCACTATGAGTCTAAGCTGTGTAGTGAGAACTTGTAATAAATAAATTTTTTAAAAAATATACTTGATACAGGGTCTCACTATGCAGTTCGGACTGGTAGTGATCCTCCTACTTTCAGCCTCCCCAGCGCTGGAATTACAGGTATGTGCCTCCATGCTCAGTTTTGGTGCCTGGCACAGCACACCCAGGTTTCTGGGGCCAGCATGGCATGTGTTACCAGGGATTGAACCTGGGTCCTTGCAGTAGCCAGGCAGGCATTTAGATCACTGAGCCATCTCCCCAGGCCCCCATCACACTCCTGAAGCCAGATGCTTTCCTTCAGAAAGAAGCTTTGATCCATAGAGTTGGGGACTTACAGGGCGCAGGACAGGGCCACCCAGAGGACCTGCCCTAGCGTCCGTCTCAGTGCTAAGAAACTTCTCTATTACACAATTCTAGATATCATGTGTTGGGTGTGTGTATGTGGGGAGCGGGGGAGGGGGGGGAAGATGAGAAGGAAGTTGGGAGAAACAGGGAAAGAGAGAAACAAGACTGAAAGGGAAGAATGACAGAGGAAAAGAATAGTTATGTGCAGCCAGAGGGCCCATGTCTTCCCTTTCTTGCTTGATTATATGTGCCGAGACCAGGAGGAGCCCCCCATGACATACCGGGTGATGGGAGAGAAGGCCCGTTGGAGTACTCTAGTGGACAATGTCTGCTCTGAGACGTCTTTCTTAGCACTTCCTAAGGGTTAGAGAGATAGAACTTGCTTTGTTCTCACAGCCTGAGGAAAAAAAAAAAAAAGAGGTGAAATCACGTGGTCACAGCCTGTTCTTCCCTTCCGCTGCACCGGCACCAGTGTCGGCATCAGCAAGCTGCTCTCAATTTCTTCCTGCCTAACAGCCCAGGTGATGAAATGTCATGCAAAGCCAGATGAAGCTCTGGGACAGTGGCCAGCCTGGAGCAGTTGTTTCACCTTAAAACAAGCCTCATCTTGGCGAAGTCATCACTGCAAGAGAAGTCACACATGGCCATGCTATTTTCTCTTTCATTTGCACAAACTGGAAGAGGAAGTAACAGTTTCACCGCGCCCCCACCATTTTTTTTTTTTTTTTTTTTAAATTCCAGGGCGACTCTCAGCTAGGAATGGCAGAATATCTCAGCCAAACTGTACCAGAAGAAAAGTGAATCAGGCCTCACTACTCTGGCAGCAGAATCATGCAGAAGAGCAACCACACAAGGGAAGAGCTCTGAGATTGGTGACTTTCAAACTGAAATGTCCATATGTGTTAAGGGGCGATCTCATTAAGATGCACCTCCTGACTCAATCAGTGTGGGAGGGATTGGAGGGAGCCATGGGAGCTGCAGTTCCTAGCAAGTTCCAAGATGGGCTGTTGTTCTGGTCCAAGGCCTTGGAGTAGATAGCAAAGGCATCAATTTTGTTATTGGTTGGTCCAAGCTTATGCCTAATCGTGGGAAGTTACATTTCAGTGTTTAATACTGAGATTATGGAACAGAAAAATTCTTACTCTTCAGGGTTGGAGGAAGGTACAGTGGGATAGCACATACCAATGACATGTACAGAATGCTCCACGTAGTAGTGATGGCACAATGGGATCTGGTCATCCTGCTAGAGCACCTGTTGGACCCCATCTCCTGACTTCTGTCTCAGCAGTACTTCTCTATGGGGGCCTATCCTTGGGCCCACTCCTCTGTGTTTACATGCACTCCAGAGCTTTTCAGTGCCTGTCTCTAGGTAGTTTTTCCCTAGGCAATGACTTTTTTTCTCTTCATTTCCTAGGCAATGGATATCTCCTTCTGGGTCTGTATTTCCATATTTTTAAAATGCTGGGTCTTGTAGACCATGCTGGGCCTTGTAGACCATGCTGGGCCTTGCAGACCATGCTTGAAGGTTGGATGACATGATGTCTCCCTCCTTTGTCCTATGGGAGCCCGCCTCTCTATGAAAGCTTCTTTCTTTGGAAAGTTCTAGAACAATTATTTCTGCAGCAATGAGTGTAGTCTAGCACTGCTTTCTTCCCCTCAATTTCTTTCATCAAAATTCCTATTCTTTGTCACAGACTATTAGCTCCATGTCATACCTCATTTAGAGGTAATTGTAGAGCTGTCTGTTCATATATAAATAGTACTTCCTGAAGTTATACAGTGTACAGAAAGTCCAGTGGTACATTGAAATTTTGGCTAGCTGTTCACTATGGCCTTCATGGACTAACTGCTTTGGATACTAGTACCCAAGCATCCAGTTCCAAACTCTTCCCATCCCATATCCACTCCCACATATCAAAACCTCAGTGTAGGCTAAACTTTGGCTTCTCTCTAAGGAGTTAGATTTGCAGAGTAAAGCTAGGGAAGGCTCAGATACCACCCAAAGAAGTAGGGTAGATACTGACAATGCCAACCCTCATCCTGCAAGACTATCTTGGGCTTTAGATCTCAAAGATAAAGTTAGATCTCAACAGTTTAGGAAACAGTGGAATTTGGTGTTCAGAAAGCTGTCTTTCTCAAGAGTAACATTCTGGATCAGCTTCGGGCACTAGATAATGAGTTCTAGTTGTTTAATGAGCATTTGTTTTGGTCACATCTATAGTAAGAAGGTAAGTAGAATTTGGGCCTCTATCAGCCATGTTATTTAATACCAACTTCCTGAGATGGAATGAATTTCAATAGCTTTGCTTCTGGATACCTCTTTCCTAGTCAGTGTCACCGTTCATGTTTTAAAGTTCATATTTCAAAATTCATGTTCAGTGTTATTATTCTTGTTCTCAAAAAAGTCCATGAATACATCCATTTTATTTCATGCTAGAGTTACATCAATGAGAACTGCTAAATTAAGCATATTTAGAATAAGAAACAGCAATATGCAACATTTTTTCAATTAAAGAGATATTTTGAACATGTGAATAAGGGGAAGCAGATTAGTCATCCATGAGTGGAAGTTTGAACCCCACACAGGCCATGGCTCCTGCTTTCTAGAATTAAGACAGAAAATCTGTGGTCAGTGTGCTACACTGCCCCTACAGCAGGCTGGGAGTAGCCCATTGGAGCCCATTATTTGTGGCTCTTCTTTCAGATACACCACATTAGTGCCTTGAAACTGGCCATATTGAGAGCATTTTCACAATGGAAATTGGCCAATGCCACAAACTAGGGCTTTCTTCTTTTCACAGAGTGGTTGTTAAATATTTACCAGCATGCCATTGCAAATGGGTCACAACTGCCGCTTGCCTTATCCACAACAGATCTCACTAATGGATTTTAGCACATAGCTTTTCCCTTTGAGTACAAATGAGGTTCAAAATCTCTCTCAATACATTTTTCCAGCCAACAATTACTGATAAGTTGGGGTTATATCATGGAATAAAAAAACTCAAGAAAATCTGTTTACATTGGTTCACAGTGTCAACCCTAGGACTTTCAAATGGTGTAGAATTGTAGACCTCCAACTTCTGAAAACATTTAAGTCTTCAAAATCTACACAAAAAAAGTTATAGAGTACACCAGAATAACCAAATTCCTGTATTGTTACATACAAGAGGGCCAGAGCTCCCCAGATGATGATGTAAGACAAAGTGAAACAATCATGACAAACGTCTTTCGCCTTCTACCACCGTGTCCATTTCATTCTGAGGGGTATTTTAACATCTCCCACTGTGGTGGATTCACTAGTGATCATCTTGAAACACCCAGCTGAACTGAGTCAGTGTGGTTTTGAGTATGGAAAAGCCCCCATAACTGGACAAAAAGGTGGCATGATGTTGCTGGAGAAGCTTGCCATGCTGGTTTTCCGGCTATGAACTTACATGTTCAAGGAGCTTGGATTCTTGCTGTTGCTGAGGATGGCTGTGGTCCTCTATGGTGGAGTTCTGGTCCTTGTATTGAGTGTCACTCTCTGGCTCCAGGGCAGATTCCTTAGCCTGCTGACACAGATCCTTCACCCTACACCCTGATTTAATACAGGACACAAAATTTATAGGAGTATTTTCTAATACTCACCCACAGAGTCAAATGTAAAAGAATGTGGAAGATCTGTGCATATGCTAGAGACCCCAAGAATCCAGTTGAGGGCCTGGATCCCAAGGTACTGTTCTATATGCGTTTAGGCGAAGAGCCTACAGCCTGTGACAATGCCCTGCAAGAGTCCAGCAGGAGCCCTAGAGCCCATGACAATGCCTCGTGCAAATCTGTATCGAGGATCTGCACTGGGAAGGTTCAAAGGCCAGTGGTGGAAGCTAGAAGTCTCACCAGTGGAGTATGGGGTGAAGGGTGAAGGATTTGTGCCAGCAGGCTGAGGATTCTTCACTGGAGCCAGGAAGTGAGTGATGTTCAAAAAAAGACCAGAGCTTCCTGGAGGAGATCAGCAGCCATCCCCGGTGACAGTGAGGACCGAAACTCCCCAGACAATGAGATCAGCTGAGTATAAATCCAGACAATCAGCAGCATGTAATCTTCCCCTTGCGACCTCCTCTTATGTCACCTGGCAACAGTCCTCATGTGGATCTTCCACTCCCAGAACCATGCTGACTCAGGTCAGCTGGATATGCCAAGTTGGCCATTAGTTAAACCATCACAATCATATTGTATTATTCAGGATTCATTCAATGCATTACAAATAAGAGAATGGCAAACTCATTTGTTTGTTTATTTTCTTAGCTAGTTTTTTTAAAAAAGCACATTATGAGCACCTTTATGCCTCATCCCTCCCACTGCTCTCCTCTCTCCTTTCCTCTAATCTGGGTGGTACTCTGCAGCAGCTCCAGCTATCAAACTAAGAGGAAAACATGCCAGGTCACTCCCCTGTTTGAAGTCCCCAGTAGCTTTGTCTTGTCCTCAGGGGAACATCACCCTGTACAAGACCTACTAGCCCTTTCATGATATCAGTGTCACTGACTGTCCTCCTAATCATTCCTACATTCAAATCTACACCATGTCCTGTGGGTGCGACTCGTTTTTCCTCCTCAGCTTGCATCCTGTCTTTTAGCCTTGGTTAGGTTGTCCCTGCCATCCATACTGATCACATCTTTGATGAGTTCACTTTGATCCTCTGAAGGGTCAAATTAAGCACAGTCTTCATTACAGAGTCTTCTAAGTCTCCCCTGATTCTGTACTCTGTAGCTGCAAGCATCTGACCATGCCCTAATTGTTTACTTGTTTTGCCACCTACCTTAGAGCTCCTTGAGGACAAGGAATGGGAAAACCAGTTCCTGTCTTATCTTATGTAAGGTGCTCAAGTATTTGTTCAATGAATGCACAAGTATATACTAATGGAGGGAGGGAAAGGAGAGAGAGAGAGAGAGAGAGAGAGAGAGAGAGAGAGAGAGAGAGAGAGAGAAGAGCATTTGGAGCCAAAGCTGGGTAAGTAAGAATGGAAAGGACCTACAACGCCATGCCCAGGGGCTTGGAACTCATCCTGAGCAGCAGAGAGATTTTAGAGCAAGGGAATGAGAACACAGACTCATTTATAATAAGGAATATTCTTGAAACTGCTCTAGAAAGTAGAATAATGGGATGGAGCAACTGGGGTCTGGTAGACAAGTTGAATTTTTCTGTTCTTGTCGCTGTCCATGCGATGGATGATGATGAGGGATCGAAAGTAGGGTATTGGCAGCGGGGGTGCACAAGGGGCATTTATTCTACAGCTCCAAGCACATTCCTGGAAGCAGCTTTGAAGCATTAAGAGCAGATGTTCCTTTGCAGGATGTGGCAGACAAGGCAATCAGGTGTGCTGCGCTAGGAGGCTGAAGATATAAATTGGTACTACTCTGAAAAACCATCCATGGAGCCCGGCTGTGCAGGTTAACCTGTAGCTAATTTTATTGGGAATAAACAGGCATGTTTAAAAAGCGTGCAACCTGGGGTTTGCAAGCTCAGAACATATTTTGATCTTTCTCTTTGCCTGCTGCCCATTAGGAAAATGTAGCTGTTATAAAAATGTTGTTGCTTAGAACACTTTTCATTAGAGCAAATTTGTGTCAAAATTGATGATAAATTATAATGCATTTTGTTTGAAAGAAATTTCTGAATTAACATATGGAATGCAATACATAATTTTAAGTAGTAGTTAAATTACCTGTAATTTTCGGACACATTCTTATGTGCATAGGTGGAGTCACTTAGGTAAAGGATTTTAGTACTGGGATGTGCTTTACAGATTGCTTAATTCAGCAGTCCCAAAATAGACAGGTAAGCACAGACAGGGGAAGAAAAGGGCCTCAGGTCCCAGAGCATGCTAATTAAAAAACTGGAACTGGTTGGAATATTCTGATGTAGATTTTGAACAAAACTGAAGGAAAAACATGTTTGTGAATTTCCATTTCATAAGATATCCAGTAGTTCTTTCTCTAGGGCCTGTTTGAAAAGCTTCATATCAAACAGATTCCAAAACAGCACCAAAGAGAATGCCTACCTGAAGATGTGAAGCTCAGCATTGTGTCCACAACAGAAAATTCTAAAAAGGGCAGCCGGGCTGTGCTTTTCAACATTCCAATGAGCAGGCTACCGCAGCCCACCTTTTGGATCAGGTTGAGCTTTGTGAGGCCTGCTTTTGTTGGCTTTCAAGTAACTTGCACAGGTGAGCTGGGCATGAATGCCAAGGCCAAACGCTGCAGTGCTCCTCTCACACGACACACAAGCCTGTGCCAAGTTCTGCGGATTTTGCCCCCAAGACTTCTCTAGTGTGTGCTGTGTGCTCCGTCTCCACGACAGCTCTCCTGTCCCGAGCCTACCTTCATCACACTCCACAAGGCCCCCACTCAGTCTTTCTCCTTTTTTTTTGACAAAACCTACAGCCAAGCACCTACACAGCAGCCAGCTTTAATTCTTCCTTGAACACAAATCTTCTCACATGGACCTATTTTCCTAGCCCCAATCCCCCACTTGGCCTGGCTTTGGGTTCACTGGCTCCACCCCAAGCCCCAGATTCCTTCCCTCTATACCCTGTCTCATTCTCAGTTTCCACTATAGGTTTTTCCTTCAGTCTTCTCCATCCCCAGATCTATAGCTGCCACAGAAGCTTCACACTCATACTTCACACTCTCCTGCCCTGAGCCCTCCAACCTCCTTTGCCTCACTCATCCCAGCCAGTCGATGATACTTTCGATCAGGGATTGCACCAATTCTGTGTTGCTGATTACCATAACATCCTTAGAACCTGTCACAGTGACAGGCACTTGGTAATTAGCATGAAATAAATGTCTTTTTATGACAAGCAGGCCTTGGATAAGAAAAGGCCCAATGACTTTGTTCTGCTTGTGAGCAGAGCACATCGCTGTGCATCCAATCAGCTGACGCCATTAGTTCCCAGAGAATGTTGCTGCACTGAGGGGCTGTGGCTGATATACTCTCTCATAAATGTACTTGGCACGATTCAGCAATCTCCAGGGCTCATGAATCTTTGTAATTCCTGCTTTATAGGTGAGCTGATATTATAATCCTGTTTATGCCATCTTCTTATATTTGTGCTCCATTTTTCTGGTCCCTTGTCAAGGCCTAATAGAGCAGCTACTGATCAGGCAGGGTCTCTCAGTGGTCTCAGGATAAGGTGACTAATCCAGAGTGAGATGAACTAGAGGATGAGTGAGAACTGTAACAGGCTCAGAAAACTGAGCTCGCACTGGCAAGATGTGTGGTGGAGGTGGAGACCAGGAAAAACAGCAAAGAGAAGCAAAGCCAGGACAGATGCTGGAGAAGGGTCAGGCCAACAACGGCATGAGCTACCCACAGATGTCCACTGTAATGAGAATAGTAAGGGCTGCACACTAGGGAGATGGGCATTCTTTTGCTGCTTCTATGGAAGAGTGGAGGGTGGGGCAGTTTGGTTTAAAAGTAGAATCAAGCGGTGAAAGGCCTTTGGTTCCCTGATCCCATCATTATTTGGTTCCCATCCAACCCATCTGATTCCATCTTGGCTCTGTTTCCCAATTAGCCTCTTTCTATTTAATGAATAGCTATTGTTGTGAAATCTTCTAAGCTTCTTATGGATGCATTTTTGAGAAATGCAGTCATTATCTGATTCATCATCATATAAGCATTATAGAGCAGTCATACACAAAGTACAATGGCCGCAATGTCACAAGGTGACATAATCTGATGGGATCGAAATCACATACCCAGTCTGTCATTTACTGACATGTCATTGTGTGATTCATGACTATTATTGTTTCTAGAACAATATGTTGCCTCTTACCTCAAAGAACTTGTGCTCTCTTTCTGGAGATAAAGTAGTACATAAGAACATAAGAAGAATTCTTAAAATTGAGTGCAAAGATGGTAAACTTGGAATAAAAGTGCATGGACAGATCCCCCCACTTCCCCACTCAGGTGTGAATGCTGAAGAAGACAGGGTATCTTCACTCCATTTGTTCACAAGTATTAAAATGCTATGCTCTGACCAGTACATGTTAGGGTGCTATTGTGCCACCTCAACTGTTATGGTTTGTGTCTAGTTGTTCCCCTAAAGTCTCACACAGTCATGGGGGGGCTTCTGGAGTTTCTGATTGATTCTTGATCCAATGCTGGGAATATAAATGTGCCTTCCTGGGGCAGATACTCGCACTACAATGTAAGGAGGGAAGAGAGGCTGGCTGGATGCCTGAGCTCTTGCCAATCCCTTTGCTCTCTGCTCTTTCACACCACCATGAAAGGTTCTTTTTGCCATATGCCCCTCTGCCTTCGGGCCAGCTGAGTATTGACTGAAGCGTCCAGTAACAGTGAGCTAAATAAACCTTTCCTTCCCTAATTTTGAGTGTTGTATATTTGTCTCATCAATACCAGAAGAGTAACGGAGATGAGATCAGCTCTCCTCACTGCAATCATTTCCTCTCACCCTTATCTGTTTTTAGAAAACTGCTCCCAGGATACACTGTGATCATGAAGAGAAGGATATAGGTGGCATAGCTTTTGGAGTTGTAGCATGGCTGGGTCCTTCGCATTAGGTGGTGAGGACAGGCAATAGTAACTCCTTTCTACTATTTAGCTAAATAGGTGTGAATAAGAGAATGAAACAGGAAAGTGTTAGCACCCTGCTCTCTGGAGAAGTTTCCAGGTGGAACGGCTGAGGTGGAGCCACACACCACAAATAGCTGAGGACATAGATTCTGTTTGTTAAAGAGGATGGGGAAGAGGCAGGGAGTAGGAACAGTGGCCACTATTCTACATGGTGGCTATAATTTTTAAAAGGAAATTTCTATAAGTCTGCGACTTCTAAAATCTTTTGCAGTAGACAAATGCTTTCCATAGTAGCATAATAGTTTAGCAATTCTTCCAACTTGAGGTCTGAGAAAAAGGAATTCCTAGCATCCATCGGGGGCCACACACAAGGCCTAGAATCTGTCTGTAGCCCGTATCGTTCTCTCTGGTACATGATGAACATTCCAAAAGTATTTGTTCAATGAGTGAGTTAATAAATAAATAAAAACAATATTTTTCCACAAATAAAAAGTATATTTTCTATTAAAGTGCTTTCTAGAAAGTGCATCATTTTTTCCCAAACAGATCATGTTATCAACATAAAATATGACCCAATGCTTTTCATATTAAAAAAATAAAAACTTGACCTTGACACATTATTCACCTTCAATTACTGTTTAACCTACTATTGCCTCAAAAATATGTCTTTGTGACCTTGACTCTCTGCCTTCCCAGCCTCTCCTAGGCCTCCCCATGTGTGACCTACAGAGACTGTACTTGTGAGCTTGCCTTATAGCTCCACATAGCTAATTGCAACCAACTTCTCTGCTTCCTTTTGGCCTTTCACTGGCATTGGCAAGGCTGCCCACATCTTTGCACTCAAACCTTCCTCTTCTTGGCCTTTATGGTTTTCACATCCTCATGACCCTGACAGTTTTATACCTAGATCTTCTATTGCTAGGTGTGCTTCGAACATTTTATTTATTTAACTAACGCATACTTTGAACGTGACATTCTGCAATCAAACCTCTGTGTTACCCACTACAGATTTTTTTTTTTTTGGTATTTTTAGAGAAGGGTCCACAGGGTGTTCAGGACCTCACTATTAGATTGGACTCGTAGTGATCCACCTATATACAGCCTCCCAAGAGCTGAGATTACAGGCGTGCACCACCATGCCCAGTCTCAGTTGCTGTCTCAGCACACCCCAGGGATAAGGTCAGTATAGATTATTAATTATCTGTCTTACCAACTTATGTAAATATCAGTCTAGATGTTCAAAGTACAACCAGCCAGATTCCTCTACCTCCTTTTCTGCTGATCTCTTCCATTCCTTTAAGAATTTCTCCTGTGCATATAATAAACTAAAAACTGCTCACTGTGCCTTAGATTAACCAGTAGTGTTGAAGGGGATGAGGAACGGAGGGAAAAACACCTAAGCAGAGAAAGGAAGAGGGATTCTGTGGCCAGTATGGCACACACCAACTTCAAAGAACCATGGAAAAATCTTAGTCAAAAGTGAACTTACACTGATGCACAACAATATACACATAAGGGGTTAGAACATGAAAATATCCAGAAATGACTGTTCATACTCCATGGTATATTCCGGGGCTCCATTTCTCATAGCAGTAGAGATTAAATAGAGACTGGCAAGCTCATGTTGCTGTGCCACCATTCTTTTTATCCCTTGCCCATAGAAGACATTGCTATAATGGAGGAAGGACTTCTCACTAAATTAAGATGACACTATCCATAATTTCTTAATTTAATGCTCCAAGATGCCACTAAAATTGAGAGAAGTTGCCACAGGAGAGAGAGAACAGATGCATGTGCCAGTGACCAGATAGAACTGAGAAAAAGTCTCCCCTAGAGCTTGAGTAGCAGGCTCAGTAGTGGTGAATGTGAAAAAGGCCAAGGTCTTAGTTGATCTAGGTAGATTTAAAGTCTGAGATTCAGGTCACTGTGTACCCAGCCCTCCCTTTATCACTGGACAGCTATGAAAAGGCAGAGCCTTTTCTAGATCCCTGTTGTATTTGTATTATATTCCTGTTGCATTACAAACAGAACCTGAAATTTGTTGCTTGCAAGTCTTCAAGGATTAGGTCTTTTAATCCCAGCAGGTAGACTGAGGAATTTGGGGAAGGAAGAAGAGAAGAGGATGAATCAAATACTGCCTGCCTTACTGTGTCTATGGAATGTTGCAGAAAGGGTACCTGGTAAACAGCAGTTATTTCTGTCATTTCTGGATGCTGGGAAGTTCAAGGTCAGTGTTCAAGAAAGGTCAGCTTCCTCATAGGCAGTTATCCTTTTGAATGAAGATTAAATGGTGAAGGAGGAGAGCAGTGTCTCTCAGTTCTTTCTTCCATAAAGGCACTAATCACATCCATGAGGCCCCCAACACTGCCCGAATCATATCACAAAGATCATACCTCCTAATACCATCAACTTGGGGTACGTATTTGAACATGGGAATTTTATGGAGGCCTGACCATTCAGACTATAGCACTCCCAAATCCATTCACGTTTTAATGCATGGACTCGCTTGATGCAGAAAAGAAGTAATCTTGTGGTCTTTGTAATTTACTCTCCATATTTTGAACTCTTTGAATTCTCCAGCGTGTTTTACCTGGTCCCTTCCTTTGTAAATCACCACAGCAGTAGCACAGGCTCACTCTTGATTTTGCAGGGAAGACTGCAAAGGACTTGTCATAACTCAGTGCCTTCCTCTGCGGTGGCCAACACTTCCTACTGGGAGCTTTGAATGTCTTAGCAGTTGAAAAAATGAAATGAAATGGTGTAAATGAACGTGCCATTGCAAATGTCCCACTTTTAAAATTTATGATTTGAGATCACATTTCAATAAATTCTGCCAAGTCACAGAGTGATTTGTGATAACGCATTCTGGCAATGATTTAGCAGAATCCAAATGATATTTGAATAGAGCTGCAGAAATGTTAGAAGTGGAATGTCCTCTTGGGGGCTCCATTTGATATAAATGTTTACACCCTAGGTCTCCTTTGGGAAAGTGGACCTGACCCCACCACCTGGGTTCTGTCTCTTTCAAGTTGGCTTCCTGGGTCTTCCTTAATGTCCATTACTCTGCTTCTTAGTCCTCTCTGAAATAACCACAGTCATGATATGGGGGTAGCATTCACTGAGAACCAAGAGGGCAGGCAATGTGCTTATGTATTTACTCACATTCACTCCATTTAATGTAGCAATCCTAGGCAGCTGCTATGATTTTTAGTTTATAGATGAGGAAACTGAAGTTTAGAGAGGTTAATTGCTTCTTTTAAGGCTAGTTATTATAAAGGCATTGGAGATTACTCCACATCCATAAAATCTCAGAGTTTACAAGAAGGGTTGGTGAGTTGGTAAGTCATATAAGAAGAGTGACCTGCACAGAGTAGGTGGAAGACCAGGAAGAGGCATTTTCAGGGCTGGACCACGAGTGCTAGGTGTCTGTGACTCCAGGCCCTTGAAGGGCAGATTTCAATTCAATGTAAGGAAAATATTTTCTGATGAACTACATGGGGTGAATTAGACTCCGCCATCTGTGCCAGGGTGTTCCAGGGTGGTTGGATTATACCGCACGAAGTTTTCCATCCAATCTTTAGATTCACTGATTCTGTTAGAGTCCATAGTTCTAGTCTCATAAATAGAAATATCTAGATGCAACTAAGCCATCATGTGGAAATTGATTTTTTTTCACTTACTATACTTGGATTCTAGCATGAGGAGATTACACCACTACTCTTGCTGCTGATGCTGCTATGAGGCAACATTAATTGAGTCTGTGATGGTAGCTGAGGGAATTGTGTGATGGATTTAAAATCTATAGGGTTTTCCCTAAGAATCCTGATAACCCTGCTTATGTTCCCCAACATGAGCTCTGTTTTCTTCCTTTTATTAGGCTAACAGCTAAGAGCTTGAACATGTGGCCGTGACAGACATGCTTCAACTCCTGGCTCTTGCCGCTTACCTGTGAGAACCTGGGCCACTTACTTCGTTACCTTGAGCTTGTTCCCTTACATACAAGACAAATTCTGCAATATCTAATGCACAGTGTCTGTACAGATGGAATAATAGGACACTGAAAAAACATTTGTCACAGTGCATGCCACGTTGTACTTGGCTTTTAAAATGGTACCTATGGCTATTGTCATGGTTTACTCCATGTCAGCCACTGTATAACACATTCACATCGCAGAATACCCCAATGGTCCAGAGTTTGCAGCCCCAGTCATTTCAGTATTTTTCCTTAGGACCTAATAATTGTTCGTGGAAACCCCCATAATTTCATGGAAAGCACAAATATCTTCAGAAAATTGGTAAGGAGGGCATGAGGTCTGCTTACCAATCAGAAAGTGCTATTTTAGTTCTCCTTGCTGCTGACTGGCTGCTGCTCGGTAACCCATCTGATGCATCAGCATTCCTGCCTCATAACAGGTTGACACACTGTGCTGTCTCAGTGCTCTTGACTTCGTTCACGTTCAGCTCTCTTACTTTACTCTTCAGAGTGTTCCTTACTGGCACTACTCCTCACTTGAGGCTGATAATCTTTCATGCATGCCTATGCGTCTGATCCTATGGTTCCATTCTTTAATTAGAAATATTTAAGTCAGTTTGAATAGCAGAAATAATACAAACACTGTGCAACAGAATGGATGAGGGCCAGGACGCTGCCATCTCCATCTTTGTTTTTCCATAGCGGGTGGAGCATGCCCTTTCTCCTTTTCTGGGGCCTGGACTCTCCTTGCATGTAACATAAAAGGGCTGAGAACAAGTAGGCTCTCCAGTCCCTCTCTTATGGTCAACTGATCTACCCATCCTAGAACAGCACTAAGAATACTGTAGGTATTTTCTGTACAACTCTGGACAGTCAGATTGGCCTGGAGCAAAGTAAGTCAGGCACCCTATGGCATAATACAGAAGCAGGCACATACCCTGTGCCTCTCAAGTGTGTGCATGGCACTGCACATACATGCTCCCTACGTATTTGCCCTCAATTCCTTTGCTTTCACACTAGTCCTAGCACTGGCTGGTGTGTGTGTATGTGTGTGTGTGTGTGTGTGTGTAAGAATTAACGACTCAGTGGCCTCAAATAAAATTTTTGCTTCTTTTTAAGTACCAGACATGTATGATGATATTTTTAACAAGAATTGGCCAGTACTTTGAACAGTCCTGCTCAAAAAGACATTCTTGAAAAAGGCTATTATTCATCTAGTTACATATTTTAAACTTCTGGGAAAAACAGTAGGGGACTGTATTTTAAGATATAAAAGGGGTATAAAAGAAAAAAGTATGAAGTGACTGTAACATTCGGCTAGGTGATGAAATAATTTCCAACAATGTGGTCATTATTTGTGTAAGTGCCCCCCTCCCAAAAAAAAGCAGACCAACAGAATTTTCACACTTACTTCTTTGGTTTAATTGTCTATTTGTTTCAAAATGAAAGCTAATTAAAAGATTATTTTCATATGCTTTAATCACACTACAGCTAACTGTTGGAAAATTTGCAATTAATTGATGCAACAGTTGACATAAGAATGCATTTTTTAAAAATAACAGCACTACTTGAATACACAGAGTGAAGCAATTAGTCCTTCATTAGTTGTGAGTTGTTTCAAATGCTTTGAAATCCTGGTATGTTTAATGTTTAATCATCAAGGAAATATATCTGGCAATGGTGCTCCAGCATTGTGAATTAAATATGGTCCCTTGGGAGTGAGAAAAGTCAGGAAGAAAAATGGCAGCATCTCCATGCCCGGCTGTGGGCCCATCCCTCCTTCCCCTAAGCACCTGCACAGAGTAGGCTGAGCCTATTGTGTCTCTGTTGTCACATCATGTGAGTGGCTTTGAATGCTGTGTTTGTTTGTAGTTTTAGTTGTAGTGGTATAGAGTCTGTTGGGAGGAACAGCCCCTGAGGCTAGAGTCCCCTGCTTGGCTGTAATGTTGGAGAGGATGTGGGCATCCACAGAGGAAAGTGGGAGAGGGACTCATCTGCCAACTATGCCAGCAGGCTGAGCATAGTGCACATCCTGCACATCGAGGAGATATTCCAAAGCCCTCAGTGAATACCTCAGCCTACAAATAGCACCAAACCCTATATACATATACACTGTTTTGTCTTACACTGCCTCTGGTAATCTTGAATGCTGTTGCCTTTTCACTTAAAAAGAGGGCCAATACAGCTTCTGTTTGTTCTATTTGAGTTGCTGGCATCACTTCTCTTGTGCTTTGGGGACGTTTTCCAGAAGAACTGAAAACTTGACATCACAGCAATATATGTGCACCCATGTTAATAGCAGCTCAATTTGTCATGGCTAAATCCTGGAAATAATCCAGATGCCCATCAGCTGAAAAATGGATAAAAAAGATGTGACTTCTTGACACAATGGAGTATTATTCATCTATAAAACAGAATACATTTGAGTCTTTTGTCAGTAAATGGATGCAACTAGAGAACATATTCTTAGGTGAAATAAATCTGATATGCATGTGCAAACATCATGTTGTCTCCTTAGTGTGAGAACCTGAAAGAGAAAAATGAAATCTGAAGGGCATAACAGACACTGAGAAAAGGAAGTGAACTTATTTAAAAGGAAAGAGATATTGAGTTGAGGAGAAGGACAGGAGAGGGAGTTGGGGAAAGAGGTTTATCTATGCACTTAAGCAGGATGGTTTGGACAACTGTACTGTGCA
>PVKN010020243.1:0-16014 GCA_004027915.1 Capromys pilorides
CTCTCTTTTCTTCCCCTCCTCTCCCCTTCTCTCTCCTTCCATCCCTTCCCCTCCCCTTCCATCCTTTCCTTTCTTTTTTTGTACCAGAGATCAAACCCAGGACCTTGCCAGACAGGTGCTTATTGCCACTGAGCTATTTCCTCAGCCTCAGTAGCTTTCTTTGCAACCCACATCTGATTTTAACTCTGAGGCAAGTTCATCTCTACCAGCTTAAACCGTGAGCCTCCCGCACTCTCAGCCCTGGGATGGCAGGGTCGAGGCCACTGGTGAAGTTTCCTGCGTTCCCACGCACGCCTTTCCTTACTGTTCTGCTGTAGCCTTTGCTTCAGGGCCTACTCACCTTCCTCGCAGTTTGATTTTACAGACTCCTCTCCATCCTCCCTTTCTTCAGCTTTGGCCTTTTAATGACAGGACAGATGCTTTCCCAGAGGTTGAATTTTTATTCTGCCATGGTTTCTTTTGCAGTCCCCGTGTGGTGAATTCGGCTTCCTCTGCCATTAACATGTCCCAGGAAACTACAAGGAAAGCACCTGTGTCTCCAGCCAAGGTAGACAAGTATAAACTTCAAAACTCTGATTTTTGGTGGGAATGTTATTTTTCTCATTTTGTCAAAGCACTATGGACTAAAGAGGATTTTGCAGTACTTTCTTTGCTGCCAGATACAGATCATTTTTACTGCTTAGTGTAAGAAGTCACGCTTGCGGAGTGTGAGGTTGATGAGTACTGGGTTCCTAGTTGGAGACCCAGATTTCTTGTCCTTGAGAGTAAAATCTGAAGCCATTTGGTGCCGCTGATTTTAGGGAAAGGGAACGTGGCTCATTCGTTCTACCTCTCTCCTTTTCTTTGGTCTTAGCTTCTGGAATCTCTGTTAAAGTTCCACTACTCTGAGGACGTTACTAATTTATACAACTGCAAACAGTAAATGGGAGTTTTCAGTCTTATATTAATAAAAATTTGCCTTTAGCATTGGCTAACCATGAGGCGTGCATAGCGGGGTAACTGAAGTATTTTCTGTGTCATTGGAAAAGTCAGTCACGATGGTGTCCCCTACAGCTGCGGTCCAGAACGTCCTATGTGCCAGAGAGAGCACTGGTAGAAATCTGATCTGATTCAAGACCAAGGTTTGCCCTGACCACGACCAGGGCTTTGATATATCCAAGCCCACATTTTCTCACCTATAAAATGTGGTTTTTTGGTGTGAATGCCTTTTAAAAAAATCTATCTTGGTAGGTCTCTGGCATTGGATTTATCCTGCATAATTTTACTAATTTACTTTTGGAAATGCATATATGTGGTACGATAGAAGCTGTGGTGAATGGTTCAGTTTCAAAAAAAGTGTCATAATAACAGACACATTTCCTGAAATACTCCTCAAAGTACGACCCCTCACTTCAATCCGTCCCGTCTTCCGGAGCAGCTCTGGAAGTTCTTTTTTGTAAATGTCTTTCCTGTGCCCGGCTGTCTCAATGACCTGAATCAGTTCAGAACCTTTCCCTTTCACAGTCATTTGACTTTGGGAAAGAGCTGAGGTGCCAAGGCCCGGACCTGCCGGGCGAGGAGGAGGAGGAGGACGCAGGCAAGGCTGCCCAAGGCCTCCCATGCCCTGGCTGCCCTGTGCATTCTGTCTTCTTTCTATGACCTGAAAGAGGACATCCAGTGCTGCTTTAGAAAGAAGCAAGGACAATGGTATAAATCTATCTAAGATGTGCAGGAGTATCTTGAAGAAAATTAATGGCACTGTGCCTGTAACAATTTTTAAAATGGAAATATTTCTTGTATAATTTGATCCTCCCCCTTGTATGGTAATTCTGTGCTTTTGAAATTCATCAAGGTTTTTTTTTTTTTTTTTCTGGCACATTTTATAAATGTGCCAGATTATAAATTGATGAGGTAACACTGTCATATATTGGTGGTAATAAACATTTGCTCAAACCGAGTTGCTGTTATGACATTGAAACTAAGTTTAATAAACAGTCTTTTTCCCCAGCAAAGGCAGAATCCGTTTAACAGCTCCAGGTTGCCAGAAGACCACTCACTGCAACAAGCCAGAAGCGAGCCATCAAAAAATGGAAGCGCCGGTTTACTTCAGACTTCAAAAGAGGGTAAATATTATTTTTGTGGACTGGATATTTTTATCTTTGTTATCTGTGGACTAGAGAAAATTCCTGGAGATCCTTTAACATACATAACTTCCTGAGGAAAGTGGCAAGTTCTAATGGCTTTCTCACTCTGTGCCTCTTGGTTTTTTTCCTTCAGGGAAAAGAGACAGAAATTTTAGTCACTGGCACTTGTGTGTGATTTTATTAGTACACAGGGATTTTTTTTTTTTTAATCAAAAGTACTCAGTCTAGGGGGCTGAGGAGATAGCTCCGTGGCACAAGTGCCTGCCTGGCAAGTGCAAGGTCATGAGTTCGAACCCTAGTTCCGCAAAAAAAAAAAAAAAAAAAAAAAAAAAGTACTCAGTCTAATTTCACATAAAAGAATTTGCTAACCAACAGGCGGCTTGCCGGATGTGGTGGGGCACATGTGCCCCCGTGCTGGGGCGGCTAAAGCAGGAGGATTGCCATGAGTCCAAGGCCAGCCTGGGTTACATATGTGAGTATGTAGCCAGCCTTATAGCTGCATGGATTAAAGTGCTGGCAAGCAGGCTCAGGGGCTGGGAGTTCAATTTCTGGGCCAGCTATGTCAGCCCTACCCCCAGGGTATGCTGAGACAGCAATTAAGACTGGGCATGGTGGCACAAGTTTGTAATCCCAGCTCTTGGGAGGCTGTAAACAGGTGGATCACTATGAGTTTGATCTAGTAGTGAGACCCTGAGCACCCTGTAGATCCTTACCTAAAATACAAAAACAAAACAAACAAACAAACAACAGCTGGGCGTGGTGCATATGCCTGTAATCCCAGCACTTGGGAGGCTGAGGCAGGAGGATCGATGTGAATTTGAGACCAGCTTGGGCTATAAAAGTGAGCTCAAGGCCAGCCTGAACTGCATAGTGAGACTCTCTCTCTTAAAAAAAAAAAAAAAAAATAGCCAGCTTCATAAAAACAAACAAACAAACAAACAAAAAACAAAAAGCTTCACAAAAACCCAGGATGCCTTGAGACAAAAAGGCCACTCGATGATATCATGATCTTCTAATCTACAATTATCAGCTCAAAATTTTATTGTTCTTATATACCATTAAAGGAAATACCAGAAAATTCAGTCTCTTCCAAAACAATTGTGGGGAAATTCTACCTGTATTAAAGATTAGCCGAGGGGTTAAAAAAAAAAAAAAATGAATGACTGAAGAGCAGAACTAAGGGTTCCGAGTAGCTTGCCCTTTCTTTTTCTGGGTGGTGGCATGGTGGATTACTTAGGGCTTTCTCACTAAGGTATATCCCTAGAACTTTTAAAAGTTATTTTATTTTATTTAAATAGGGTCTTGTTAAGTTTGAGGTTCCCCACACTGGGCTTAGACTTTGAAGGCCCTGCCTCAGCCTCCCAGAATGCTGTGATGACAGGTATGCACTCCACGCCTGGCCAGCTCACCTGTTTAATATGGTTTTCATTGGGCAGAAACTTTCTATACTGACTATAAAGTTTCACAAAGCACATAAAGCATGGTAACGTTAAACGTTCAGTACACACCACACACTGTGCTGGCCCCGCCGCTGGGCGCAAACCTATAATCCCAGCGCTCAGGGGGCTGAAAACAGGAGAATCACTGTGAATCTGAGCTGTGTAGAGAGACCCTGTAGACTCATACTGATCTTCTGTACCAAACACATTTTAAAAAAAATGTTTAAGGGCTGGCCAAATAGCTCAGTGGATTAAAGCGCCTGCTTAGGCAGACACCGCAGCCGGGTTCGATCCCGGCATGCTGTGCTGGCCCCACCCCTGGGGTGCGCTGAGACTGGGCATAGTGGCGTACTGTAATCCCAGCTCTTGAGAAGCTGAACACAGGCGGATCACTAGGAGACTGATCTACATAGTGAGATCCTATGGACACTGTCCTAAAATTAAAGAAAAAAAAATTCAGTGCAGTGAAATTCTTACATTAATTTTTAATAGGCTGTTTCTTAGAAAGCCAGCTCACAGTGTTATTGAGCAGAAGGTTCCCATATTGCCCATGTATGCTTATTCCCATGCAGATGTAGTCTCTACCATTCTGGTATGTTATTGATGAACTACTCTGAGATGTCATTACCGCTGGAAGTTGAGTGTTTACCCCAGGGCTCACTGTTAGGGTTGTTACTCTGTAGCTTTAGACAAATACATAGTTGCATGTGTCACCGCTGGAACATCGTACACCAGAATCTCCTGGCCCTAAATACCCTTTGTGCTGCAGTGGGTGAGTTCTCAAAGACTTGGGAGACACTAGGCATGCATTTCTCCTATTTTACTGCCTTCAATATTTTAATACTTCTTTTTTTTATTAAACATAAGCTAAATTTATAAATACTTTACACTTCAGAGTTGCTTTCCATTTGAGATAGAACCTGATATGTTTAACTTTCAGGTGTGTTGTCCGAATCAAAGGAAAAGCCATCTATCCAAGATCCAGCAAGCCAGAACTTAGAGAAATCAAACCAGGGTGCGCCAGCAGATCCTGCAGCTGTGTCCAAAATCAAGCCTCCCATCCCCAAATCCAGAAAATTGATTTACAAATCAGATGACTTAAAGCCAGGAGAGAACCAGTCTTCTCTTAGACAAAGAACAGACTCCCTGAATGCAAGAGGGACTCCCAGAGGAATCCTCAAACGCAACTCCAGC
The DNA here is from genome assembly GCA_004027915.1 of Capromys pilorides. Classification (NCBI taxonomy): domain Eukaryota; kingdom Metazoa; phylum Chordata; class Mammalia; order Rodentia; family Capromyidae; genus Capromys; species Capromys pilorides. The sequence goes on from PVKN010020243.1 coordinate 4,757, forward strand.
TCCAGTAGCACGGACTCTGAAATTCTGCGTTTAAATCACATCTTGGAATCCAAAAGCAAAATCGTGTCGCCTGGCGTTACCATCCAGGAGAGAATTGTTGAGAAGGATCACTCGTTAGAAGAGGACGCTTCCCCCGACTCACCAGAGCCACTGAAGCATGTGAGATTCTCTGCAGGGAAGGGCGACCTTCCGCAGGGTCCTGGGCTGATCCATGGCCGGGAAGTGGGAGAATTCAGTGTTCTAGAACCGGACAGGTTGAAGAACGGAATGGAAGATTCAGGAGACACGGAGGAGCTTTGGCATGAACCTGAGCCCTCCCGGGACAAAGAGCCTCTGCCTTTTCTTCAGTCAGCCTCAAGCCTGAGTGCAGCACAGAATGCAGCATGTCACCCAGGGACACCTGGTCCTGTCCCCAAGGGTGGGCTGCAGCCTTGCTCAGAAGTCCTAAGTACAGCACCACAGCCCCTTGAGGATTGGCCCACCGTCAGTACACAGCATGCTCAGTCACCAGAAGGAGCAAGGCTTGGGGCAGAAGTGTCCAAAGACCCTGCTGGTAAGAGAGTCACTGCTACCAGGTGGTAGGAGCTGGCCCCCGGCACGGCCAGGTCAGCCAGCTCTGACCTCGGCCAATTTTGCCTCATAAGCATCCTGTCTAGAATGCAGACAGATGCCACTGGGTAATGCATATAGCTCTGACTGGATTTGGAGGCTTTCTTCAACCACCAGTATTACTAAAGTAACCAGTATAGCACAGTATCTGGTCTATTATGTTTATCTGTTAAAAAAAAAAAAAAAAAAGTATCCATTCAGTTATTTAAACAGATGAGAATGTTTCAGGTGAAGCCAAGGTGTGTCCTATAAGTGTGTAAGTTATAGACCAATGAGACCAGCTAGTTTTAGACCAATGAGAATGTTTTGGGTTAACCCAAGGCACATTAAAGAAATGCTAAATGTATTTACTCCTCACTGAGTAAATACATCATTGTGCACCTGATGTAAATTAGTTGCCATTTCATCAAGCTTTGGTTTCTCTGGTAACTACAAGAGTCTTCGCTTTCTCAGCTTCAATGGCTGAGAAACCAGACCTCGTGTGCTTAAGATGAAGAAGCCCCTGCTTTGACCTCCAGGGTGTGGAGCTGTTGGTTTTGCTCCTGACTCCAGAAATGCAGGCTCGAGACAGCCAAGGTGCTGCTCCCGCTGGGAACTGGTCCTCCTCTGCAGAGCTCGCTGCTCCCAGGGGAGGTGATCTATTTTACAGATAAACTCCTCATCTCTGTAGGATTGCTTTAAATTCTTAAGTTTTTTTTTTTTTTTCTTAAAGAGAAATAACAGGGAAAATAATGCTGTGCATTGTCTCCCACCTTCAGGAAGTCCGCATCTACTTGCTTACAATCAGCGACATTTACAATCATAACAATCAAGTTTCTACCTCAGTTGCCCAAATAAATGACATCTATTGGGCTCTACAGTTTCACACATGTTTGGGCCAGTCTTCGTCTGTCTTTCTGTCTCTGTCTCTCTGTCTCTGTCTCTCCCTTTCTGTCTCTGTCTTTGTCTCTCTCTCTTTCTTTTTTTCTTATGGTACCAGGGATTGAACTCAGGACCTTGCACTAGCCAGGCAGGCACTTATGCCACTGAGTTATCTCTCTAGTCTTTGGTCGTCTTCTTAAAAGACAGTTCTAGGGCTGCAGAAATAGCTCCGTGTGCTAAGCACCTGTCTAGGCAAGCACAAAGACCCAGGTTCAATCCCCAGTAACACATGCTGCGCCAGCCCCACCCCAGGCATGCTGAGTTAGCCACCAAGACTGAACATGGTGGCATATGCCTGAAATACCAGTGCTGAGAAGGCTGAAACAGGAGGATCACTATGAGTCTGAGCTGCAGTATGAGACCCTGTACTACATACATTAAAAAAAAAAAAAAGATAAAAAGACAGTTCCTTTTCCTCCTTGGACATTTACAATCATTTGAATGCAATACAACTTTTAAAAAAATATTTTAAAATTAGCCAACATTTGAAAAAATGAACTCTGCTGAGCATGTTTGCTCACCCTTGTAATCCCAGCCACACAGGAGACTGAGACAGAAAGATCAAAAGCTTGAGATCTGGGCTGGGGAGATAGCTCAGTAGAATAAATGCTTGCCTGGCAAGCTCAAGGTCCTCAGTTCAATTCCTGGTACTGCAAACAAAAAACAAAACAACAAAAGCTTGAGATCTGCTTGGTCAACTTAGCAAGATTGTTTCATAATAAAAATTGAGAACAGCTGGGGGGTACAGCTCAATAGAAAAGCATCCCTGGATTCTCTCCTGGCATTATATGCCAGGTCATAGTAAAGGAAACTACTGGCATTTGATCAAACTTAGAAAGTAATTGCATGATAGTTATCTAAATAACCATTCAATGATGAAAAATTTTGTTGCTTTTTGGTACCTGGGATCAAATTCAGGAGCTTTTAAACTTGCCCCACAAGCACTGTGCTGCTGAGCTATATCCCCGCCCTAAAAACTTCCTATAGTAGTAATTCTCTATCATAATTTATTGAAAATAACTGCACCCTTTCCCCATTTTTTTTTTTTTAATGTATTTGGTACAGGGTCTCACTGTGCAGCTTGTACTCATAGTGATCCCTGTGTTTTCAACCACCCCAGTACTGTGATCACAGACATGTGCCCCCATGCTCGATCTTGGTGGCGGGCTCAGCGGGCTGGGGGCAGGACCAGCACAGCATGTGGTGCCGGGGATCGAACCCTGGTCCCTGTGCTTGCCTAAACAAGCACTGAGTGTACTGAGCTATCTCGTCAGGCCTCAAATTCCCTACTTTTGAACGATACTTTCTTGTAGACTATGATTCTGTGCTTAACTAAGCCTTTTAATTTTTAAATCCAAACTGACCTTAAAATCTGGAAACAAAACGTCATCAGCTAAACGATTTTGATCCCCTGATTCTGCATCTGACCACAAGGGCTCCTTGCAAACAGAGTTAGGCCCTACCTTCTCCCTTTTGGTTCACTGCAAAGATAAATATAAGTGCTAGGACACAATGTAAACCTAGGATCAAATGATGAACTCCATGTCTGTAGATCATAAAGGTTGACTTCAATTCTGAACATCAAGATAGTACCACACTATGTTTCACACTGGAAAAAAAAATGTAGTCCTCAGAGGAAATGAAACAAAACATTCAGGACACTGAATTTTTAAAATAACTGTTCCTGTTTTCAAAGTAATAGGTTTTTACTGTAAAATACTTAAGAATGCACTCAGAATTTTTAAAAACTCATCTGTGATGTCGTTGTCTAGCACTATCTATGGCAAACATTGTGTTGTAGATCCTACCAGAAGATTTTAGGTATGCCTGTAATTTATAAATCATTTTTATACTCTCAAGACTTTTCACTAGGAATATATCACAGACATTTTTAAACATCATCAGTGCCGGGGAGATAGCTCGGCGATCTGAGTGCCTGCCTGGCAAGCTCAAGGGCCCAGGTTCCATTCTCAGTCCTGCATGCTGTGCCGGCCCTGTGCTGTGCGGACCACTGAAACCTGGTGTGGTGGCACACTTCTGTAATCCCAGCGCTGGGGAGGCTGAGACAGAAGGATCACTATGAGTCCAAGCCATGTAGCAAGACCCTGTACCAAATAAATAAAATACCATCATTCGTCTGCAAACAGAGGGGGCTGGGGAGATAGCTCAGTAGAATAAGTGCTTACTTGGCAAGTGTAAGGTCCGGAGTTCAATCCCTGGTCCTGCCAAAAAAAAAAACAAGTCTTCAAACAGAATTTTTGAAGACTTCTCAAGAGAATTTCATAACCAATGACATATATTTAATATTACAATGTATAGTTAAGGAAGGAAACCAAGACTCTGTGCCAATTGTACAAACTCTTTATAATTTGTACTTTTTTTTTGTCTTTTTGAGACAGGGTCTCACTACACAGTTCAGGCTGGCCCTTGAGCTCACTTTTGTAGCCCAGGCTGGTCTCGAACTCGCACTGATCCTCCTTCCTCAGCCTCCCAAGTGCTGGGATAATTTGTACATTTAGCCAGGGCTAATGGTTGAAATTAAATTTTATTAACTAGTGTATCTTTGAGTACATTTGAGGTGTAGCTGACCTTGTAAAATTCAACTCTCGCAGTTCTTTGTTTTGTTCTGTTCTCTTTGATTTTTGAAACAGGGTCTGGCTATATAGTTTAGGTTGGCCTGGAACTCAGTGATCCCCCTGCCTCAGGCTCCTGAGTGCTGGGATTGCGGGCTCACACCACCACGACCGGCATCACGTAGCTCTTAAGGAATTTCCTTGTATTTGCATTGCATTGCTTGTCAGGTTAAGGATGAAGAGAAATACTGAAACATTTGAACTGTAATTAAATGCCTAATGGGACTAGGAAACCAGCAGTTCCCTCTGCTTTCTTGATAGCTTAAGAAACAATGCAAATATCCTTCATTAGCCTCTGAGCCTTCACTTAGCTGCTGGTATCAGGGAGGAAGAGAGAGATCATGCTTTGTCAGTCCTCATTTTATTTGGCTTTGAGAAATAACTTCTGACTTACAGATGGTAGAAAGGAAAAAGGGCAGAGTGGAGGAGCCTACTGAGATCAGGATCCAAACCACACTCTAACGCAGCAGCCTTATCTTCAGAGGTTCTGGTTCAGTACATCAGGAAGCAAATGTCCTCATGCAGATATTCTGGAGTGAGTTCTTGTTCAGTCTTACTTGATAGTTGGTTTTCTAATTCCTAAAATGACTTAAATCAGTGTTCCTCAAAATTGGATATGAACCCCTTCTCAGGTTGTGACAGTGTGCCTTCATTTATGACTTTAATGAAGTCATAAAACCACCCTGGTGTACCTTCCTGCAGTGTCAGCCCACCCAAAGAATTGAGAGTAAAGAATTTTCCAGGTAGGCCTGCACACTGTACTTGTGGAGGTCTACATTTGCCTTCCTTTACCGGCATGGGGCACCACTGGAGGAACACCTTGATGAGAACGACCAGTGCTAAGGGCTGGGGAGATAGCTCAGTAGAATAAGAGCTTGCCTAGCTAGCGCAAGGGCCTGAGTTCAATCCCCGGTCACACACACACACACACACACACACACATCATCATCATCATCATCATCATCATCATCATCATCATCATCATAATAAAGATTAGAGAATGACCAACCCTAAGAGATGTAGAAAGTGCAAATAAAACAATACCTTTTGCAAAAGGAAATATGGGTGACTGAATCACAATCTTCAGGCATTCGCTTCTTATAAGTGCGTCTCTGTGTTGCAGATGAAGCGTCTCACTGTGTTGAGCCTGAGCCATCTCAGGTGCCAGACTGCAGGTCTAGAGACCATCAGCAAGGTAAGCCTACTCTTTCCATGACTCTAAACGCTGACAAACCCTCAGGCGCTGGTCCATTTGCCACCAAGATAAGGAAGACGCCAGATGACTCCGTATCTAAAGTTCTAGACTGGTTTAACCGAAGTTCTTACTCAGAGGACAGTAAGTTGTTCCTCCAGCAACCCCAAGCCATAGGACCCAAAGAAAAAACAGACTTAGAGTCACAAGTTCCTGCTGCCTTTGTGACAGATGGTACGAGTTTAAAAGAAAATGGCTCAAAAGGCCTGTCACCTACCAAAGTTGAACAGAAGCCGGTAAGAGCGGATTCGACATGTCCAGGAGAAGGAGAGAAGCTGCTTTTTGAACAGTGCCAAGACAATGATGCCAATACCAAATCCAAATACATGAATTTGTCCCAAGAAGACACCTCCAAAGACGGTCTAGGTGTACTGCAACCACCTCACAGTGGCTGTGTTGTAAGTCAAGAGAACAAAAACACAGACTGTAGCCAGAGTTCAAAAAGCACAGGAAGGGGAGATGAGGCCTCTCCCTCAACCAGTCACCACCCCTACAATGTTCCCAAAGGATCTGACACAGAAGTACAAGCTCCATACCACACTGACAATCTTGGCAGCTTCGATGAAAAAGAACCCAAGCTTCATGCTCATGAAAAACATAAAGGCAATTCACATGTCCATTTTGACTCTTCCACAATTGTTCAAGAATCAAAATTAAAAGGCAACATGAAAACAGAGAGAAAGAGCAAAGAAGAAAATACTTCCATCCTGGAGGATTCCTTAAAGACCGAGAGCTGTGCATTACCACCTGGGTCTGCCAACAAAGGACCTCCTTGGAGGAAGCCTGAGGTCCAACCACAGCAGGATGCTGGAAAGGTTCCTGAGAACCATGTGCAAAGAGAAAAATACAAAAGAGTAAGGGAAAGAATATCCTTCTGGGAAGGAGAGAGAGCAGCTGGTGTTACGCTAACTCACAAAGAACTCACACCCTCGGGTAACCAGGAGCAGCCTTCTGCTACAGCACCACAGACTGTGAGGTCACAGAGTGTAGCCGAGGACACTTTATCTACAGACCCGAGTGAATATACTCAAGTCACTGCCAAACTAGTGGTCCTTGATGAAGATGATCAAACGTTCCATGTCTCCAGCTATTGCTCCTCAAATAAACCTGAGGAGACCAGGCCCCAGATATCAGGTCCATCTAAATACTATCCTTCAGCTAACCAATCAGATAAAGTATCCTTGACTCCTGATGAGAGAAGTGAGCATATGAAAAGCTTGCCAGTGGGCGACAGTTTGCAGCCTAGAACAGGCGTTACATGGCAAGCACAGCAAAGTTCATCAAATACTGACATTGGAATATCTACACTGGAGAAAGACAGATTTCTAATTGGCGAACCCAGTGCCAACTTTAAAGTTATGTCCCTAAGAGAAAGAATGGATGAACCCAGTACAAAACAGCTCTATGATCACTCACAGTTTGAAAATTTGAAAAAGTTTTGGGACTTTGGAACTCATTCTAACAATAAGGATAACTATGAGAGGAATAGTACAACCAGCCAAAAACATTCTGTGGCTTTTAAAAGCCAGGAACACGAGAAATTAAGTGACAATAAATCATCAGGAGAAAACAGCCATGAGATAGAGGCACTTTCAAGTCAACGAAACGTTATGGAGGGAGAGGAAATGGAAAAATTCAACTCAGAGAGCCTATTTCAGGTGCTACCCAATGAAACCGCATTTCCTTCAAGATCACCCAGGAAGTCCACTCATCGACTGGCCGGAAATGACTCATCAAAGGATAAGAGGGAAAAGACTATGGAATGGTTTGCCACTCCAGTGCTTAAGGAAGAAAAATATTGTTCTGATCAAGAGATTCAAGAATCCATAGTGAAAACCAGTATTGTGACTAACAACTACAGGGCTACTTTTAATGACATCTTACAAAAGCTGCTTTTGGAAGTCTCCTCTCCAGTAGACCAACATTCTGGTGGAAAAGTCTGTGTGGAGCAACAAGCTGAACAAGGTATTTCTGAAGACAGGAATTTCCTTCAAAAGACAGATTTGGTTGATAATAAACACGCCAAAGGATCTACAGAGCTCCCCACTGAGCATGTAGACAAAACGATAGTTCTGAGTGCAGACATACTCTCTAAAGAAGCATCTGGAACCTCGCACTCTCTCTTGCAAACTGAGATTAAACCTGTCACCACCAGAACCAACTCCCAACCTAAAGAGGGTGGATTTTTTGAAAAGGACATAAAAGAAAATCACAACACTTCATTCTGTCAGCAAGAAACAACATCTCCTGTTCCTGAGGGGGGTGACACTTTGGGAAATGTGGCTGTCACCCAGAAAGTTACACGTGGTGAGTGTCAGCTCAACAAAGAGAACTTGTTTTCAATGCCTGCAGAAGGTTCTGCTGCACTGGCCCAGCTTTCACATCTTCACAGAAAAGGTTCTTTTGAAGATGTGGCCAGCTCTCCACAAGATATATCTCTTTCTAGGGGTGCACACCAACATAAGGCTTTATCTTCTCAAAGAGAAATTGCAGAGACCATAGAGAGAGTCATTCTTCCACCCAAACCTGCACCGAGTGATGTAAATGATGCATTACAAAAGCTACTTAGAGAAATTCCCTTGAGTTATCCATCTAGGAGGGAATTAGGTCCTGGAGGCATGAAAGCAGATTTTCCTGAAGGAATTCAAACAGCAAGCAGCCCCCCAACTCCTCTGGAAGTGATTCCACCAGGGACTGCTCTAGGTACCATTGTTCCACACAGGAAGGACATTTATGCCTTCACCGTGTTTCCTGATCCAGCTCATGAAGTCAGGTCCCACTTAGCCCCCCAAATGTCCCCAGCAGAACAGCTCATCAACTCATCCGCTTCCACCATGGCCCTGGGTGGCAAAGAGCGACCACAGGAAGTAGCACAAACTGGGATGGAAACAGTGACTCAGCCCAGATCAGAGTCCCTTGAATTCAATACTCACTTGGAAAAACTACCCCAGGAAACACTTCAAAACTCCTTGGCAAAATATGGAAAGGATACAGGAACCCTTTCTTCAGCGGAGTTTATAGGGAGCCCTGGAACACCCAGGCAGGCTCCTCCTGAGAGCCACGGTCAGGAGATACAAGAAATAATAGAAAGTGCTGAGGCTCTGCCAGTGACTGAGAGTGCTTTTGATTCTGGGTTTCAGAAACTTCTTAAGGAAATATCTGAGGTTCCTCTTTCTCAGTCCCAGGTGTCAGCGAAGGAGGAAGCTCCTGAGAAGAAGCCCTCAGCGTCAGAGCAGGCCGTGGTCTTGAACACCATGCCCCATGCTTACCGGGCCTTAGGAATTAAGGGTAAAAGTGGTTTAAATTCTCAAGACAAACAGTGTGATGGAGCACTGGGAGAAGACGAAGCTGTGACAGACTTATCGGTAGATCTTTGCGGTTCCACCGGTGGTGGGATTGAGGTCTCTGGGGCCCCACGGCCTTATGGGGACCATGAAATAGAGAGTGCTAACCCTAGACTACCTTCAGGGCACAGAGAGAGCGAAAAAGACATCCGAGAGGGAAGAGGAGATTCTCAGGAACCTGCTTTTGAAGCAGCCCCGAAAGCAGTTAATATGTCCAGAAGGCAGCAACGCGTTCCCCTCCTGCTGAACCAAAAAGACCATAGAGAAATAAGTGAAGTTGGGTTGGTGCGGCCATCAGCGCATAAGAGGCGAGATGAGGAATGTTTCTCTGATTCCGATTTTTCGGATGGAAACACCGGTTCCAATGCAGAAAGTTGGCGCAATACCTCCAGTGAGCATTTGGAATTTTTAACCCATGATGAGTCTGCTTATGAAATGCTGATGCAAACCATGATATTTTTTTTCTAATCAAGATTAATTTAATACTTCCAAATGGCACTAAATTCTTTGCAGTGCTCCACTTCTCCCAAACTTTTCAGAATAAAATAATTCATTTATATTCTGTATTCAAATGATCCACACAGACACAGCTTTTTTAGATCTGTGTTCTAGTCTAAACTTGTTTCTCATTCATCTCTAGATTTTTTACACAAATAAATATTTTATTTTATTTTTTGTTGTACCAGGGATTGAACTCAGGATCCTGCGCTTGCCAGGCAAGCACTTACTCTACTGAGCTAACTCCCCAACCCCAAAATACTTTAAAATAGTTTTTGAGCCTTATAAAACATCTTTGAAAACTTTAAGTCAGTTGTCCTCCTGAAAATAATTAGAATTTCTTCCTTGGAAGTCCACTTAGAAGCCTCTAGTAAGAGGTGCACCAAGAAAATGCCCCAGGTGGGCACAAATGACCCATGTAAGAGCAGGTTTTACTGTAGCTGTGGCTGAATATCAGGACCAAAGTCTGGGTGGAACTGTCCTGCCCCCAGCTGCATGGGGCTGTCGTGTCCTGTGGCCTCCCTGGCCCTCATGCTCCATTATCTGTAGACCCTGACTTTGCCCAAAGGATGTCCTGTGACTCCGCCTAAGTGCATGGCGGGGCTCCTCCATTTCTTTGGCTTTAGCCTTGGCTAAATTGCACAGATGTTATTCGCTTGCCACATCCATCTACATGACCTGCAGGTACTGTTTTCAGCCAAGCTGTAAGTCAGAGGCTCATCTCAGTTGGCTGTTCTAATCAACACTTGGTATTTTAACAGAGAACCTCCCAGAGTACATGGCATGAGAGGTTACCTGATTCCAGTGATGAAAGAACAGAGGGTGCTCTCTGGCTGGGACATTTAACCATAGTTGGACAAGCAAGGTTGCATAACTAATTGACCACCATCTCGATAAACCTAGATAAGACTTACTGGGCAGCTGACTCATGAGACTTGAATTGCTTTACAAGTAGTTTCAGCACTGACCAAGGAATCTAATCCTAATTAATTGAACTGAACTTATTTTAACAAATGTGGCTGGTGAAAAAAAAAAAGGAAAAAGTGAAATATGTATCTAAAACTGAACATGTAGGAGAATAAAGCTAGCACATTAACCTTGTTGAGGTATTTCCTTACTAAACTGCCCTGTGCATTGTCACAGGTGTGCACCACCATGCCAGGAGTTGGTCACCTGCTCAGCACAGAGGCAGGGCCGGTATAGCATGTGGTGCCAGGGATTGAACCCTGGTTCCTGGCTTGCCTAGGCAGGTGCTTAGTCTGCTGAGCTATCTTGCCAGCCCTCAAATAGAAGTGCTTGTAATGTACTAGCATCACTGATGGAACAACAAATCTTTTCTTTAAAATGTATTAAATGATTACCTAGACAGTGCTGAGAAGATGGTATTTTAAAATTATAGGTTTGCTCCCGCTTAGGCAGACATAGGGGATGAGGGTTCAATCCCCAGCCTGCATGCTGGCCCCACTCCCCAGTGCATGCTGAGATGGCCATTGAGACTGGGTGTGGTGGCCCATGACTGTAATCCCAGGCATGGATTACTTAGGAGGCTGAAAACAGGAGAATCACTATGAGTCTGATCTATGTAGTGAGATCTTATGGACCCCATACTAAAATACAAAAATAAAATAATAGATCAAGTAAGATGTACGAAATGTTGCAGTCATGTTTTTTTTTTTTTTTTTTTTTAATGAGCAGAATATGTTTATTAGGGGAAAGAAAGCTCCTGTCTGAGAGAGGGACAGGACGGGGGGTCCCAAGTGGGTGGTCCCCCACAGTCATGGTTTTATACCCTCATCCTAAATTACTATTTAAAAAACACTGGTAAGGGTAGTGTGAATATAAAGTTCATTTCTTAAATTTGAGCAAAAAATACCCCAAATCTAACTCTTCTCAGAATCAATTTGCTGTGAAATGTATATTAACAGGAAATGTATATTTGTCAGGAAATCATTGTTGAGAGAGGTGGTTCTTAAATGCATTCATTCATTGAATCACTCATTG
>PVKN010020244.1:0-16008 GCA_004027915.1 Capromys pilorides
AGAGAGAGTATAGAGAGAGTAACTGAAATTACATGAGAAGCAGCACACATGTAAAAGATAAGAATGACAGGGATTCCAAGCATCATTTCAGTGTTACATATTGCTATCCTCAATGGGAAAGACATTTTTAAGGTGTTTATGAACATTACATAATTCAACCTGTGTATATAAGTGCATGGTTTTGCTCCTGCCATGTTTCCAATGTCTTCTGCTTTCAGTTACTTCATTATTTAACCCTTAAGAGAACATGTGCTGTAAAATCCTATAAATCAGTGGTTTTACAAATTTTCTGTTGAAGTACATTACGGGGCTACAAAGGAAAGGGATTGAAGATGTGTATCATACATAGGGAGAGTTACTTAGAGAGCAAATATTCTCTCAGGCTTTCACAGATAGCAAACTGGTCAAGCAATGGCGGTGACTCATTCAGATGGCTGACACCCACAACAGTTCTACAAAGCACTGTTACAAGGTTTCAGGGTAAATTCTGAGAGGATCTGACTGAACTTGGGAGATACAAATGTTACAAGTTTTGTTATACAGGTCTCGCTTTAACTTGCCCTTAACCACCCTTGTAGAAAAGTTTAACCATGAGGCATGAAATATAAATCTAGATTAGTATGCTGAGCTGTAAAAGGCTTAAATCAACAGCTTCCAACAGGCAGTTTTACTAATATATCACTGTAATTATGGGACATTGAATTATGTGTAGAACAGCTTTCTCTTAGGCCAATGAGAAGAAAATTTTTGTACCAATAATAATTAGACATAGCACATCTACACCCTGTGCTTGTATAACTATTATGAGAACAACAATATGCATAGTATTAACTGTTGGAAATGTACAACCGATGTGCTTTGAAACTGTCACATTGTTATTTCTTATTAAAATAAAAATATTTGAATAAAAGAATGAAATTTACTGTATATTTTCAAACTAGTTAAATGTGCTGTGTTTGAAGGAGGTGGAAAATGTTAGAAATAAGATAATATTTTGTCATTGTCATAAGGACATGCACACACACACAGACACACATACACACCAATTATTGCTATATTTAGGGCTCATGTCCTTTGTCTCCTTTCGGATGAGTTAAGCTCTAAGCTGAAGATCCCTGGCCATGCCTGGTATATTAGTGCCTGTGAGGCAGGCACTGATTTATCAGCACTACCCTGCCTAGCGTCTTCAGGCTGCCCCTTTCTGTGGTGTGGTGGGCTGGGGTGGCTGTGAGGATGCCCTGGGTTCTGCTAAGAACACAGTGAGATCCTGACATGGGTCCTGCCTCTGGTTGCCTACTTTGGGTAAGGCAGGGTCGTCTAGGTTGAAAGACTTTCTGGGACCTGGACCCAAGCTCCTCAGCATCACTAATGTGAGTCTAGGTGAATTCCGGGCTTGGCTTCTGCAGCGATGAATGGAGTTGGATTGGACAGAAGGCGGTGCTGAGGGGTTTTCCCCACAGGAATCCTTTTTGGGCAATGCACCCACTCCACACAGGCATCTCACCTTCTCCACATCACAGAAGGGCCTTGTGCTTTAATGGAGAGCAGAGCCCAGTGCTCAGAGTGTAGCAGGGTTTGATCAGAGCAGTGATAAAGTTGGGGACAATTAAACACAAAAGTTGCCTTTAACATCCCCAAAATGGGAAAATATAGAAAGAATATAATCATAATCAAGAGTTCGATAGTGAATATCTGACCCAGGCAGCAATTCAGTAGAATGTGGAACCCAGAGAAGTCTCATATATGATCATGTTTTTCTCCACAGAGTGCCAGAGCTACTATGTGGGAAAGTAAAATGTGCTCATTACACATGTTGGGAGGCTGGCATTTCCAGGAAATCAATACATTGGAACGATTATGTATTAAAGACCTAAATGAATTGACTAAAGTACTGAAATGCTTCAGGGAGATATCATTTTCATATATAACTTTCTTTCTGTTGCCTTAGGAACAATTTCATATGTAAGACAGCAAAATCACAAGTTAAAAATACGTTCATTATATTTTGTCAATAAGTAATTCTTTAACACCAAAGAACATTTCCAAAGCAAGGAAAGAATAACCAGTATACTTGGAGAAGTATTTGTACAATATAAGGTATAAATATCAAGAATATAGAAGAGCACTTTCCACTGAAATTCAATTATTATTACAAAATGCAAATCCTCATATGTTTTGCAAGTCAGGAGAGGCTGGAATACACTGAACTTGAGTAGCTTGACTAGGCCTCCTGCTTCATTTCCCAGAGTGATGAAGAACGGGTGTTTGCTTTGACCACACTTCTTTCCTGAAGAGAAAGCACAGATAGCCAATTGCCAGGCAATCAGGGGTTGACCTGCTGTTGATTATCATTGAAATGATAATTAGAAGCACATTAAGGTATGTCTTTAAATGAAATAGGAAATTTGTTATCATAAAAAGCCAAGAAAAAGGGAAAAGGGCGAAAGAAATGAAGAAAATGAGGATGCGAGGTAAAGAAAGGAAGGGAGGGAGGGGGGGGAGAGGAACGAAGGAAGGAAGGAAGGAAGGAAGGAAGGAAGGAAGGAAGGAGGCAAGGAAACCGAAGATGCACCAGATGTCACCAGGGTGATTAGATCTTGCCACATTGCCTGTGGGAGTTTAGACTTGGGAGCTATTCTCAAAACTATGCAGCATTTTCCAGTCCTGAAAAGCAGCAAAATGCCACATTTTTAAGCAACTCCAAGTCATACAAGAATTCAAACAGAACACTCACATGGATTTTGCAGAATCAGTGTTTGTAGCGTCACCATTCACCATAGTCAAACATTGGAAACCACCCCAGTGCCTCAGAGCACAGGACAACAGAAGAAGAGCAATGGGTGACAAATGGGATAATATTTGAAATTCTCTTATATCCTAAAATGATGAAACTTGTAATACTATTCAAAGGAGAGTAACAGAGACTCAAAATGACAAATATTGCATTACAGTCTGCCCAAGGACTATAGAGATACTGTGGTGCCTCAGTTCATGGACTAAATGCTCTCAGTGATTCTACTCCCAAACTAAACTGGACAAGAACCAGGTCAGATCTCCTGATGGATCAGCACTGACCCCGACCCCTGAACTTGATTCACTTCTCACCCTAACTTGGCCTGGGGCCAGAGTCAAGGACATAGTCAACTTCAGGAACCCGAGATTCATGGTCACCCATGATTTCAGAAGAACGAAGTTACCAGGGCTGAGGCCAGGGAGAATTTGCATGGGCGAGGAGGGCTCTTGGGCTGAATGGTGTTGATGGTGAGATGAAAACATGAATCTGCTCAATGGAACTGAGTAACAGCATCATTAAAAATTAAAGCATGAACTTTATTGAATGTCTTTTTAATGCAAATGAACATTTAGCACAAGTAAAGCTATGTGAGGCACATATGCTTTTTTCTTAGAAGGACAATTCCAGTATTTCAACAAACTGAGATTCTGAAAGCTGTTGACGAACATTTCCTCTGCAAAATCCCCATGAGAATGTAAATTATAGCATTGAATCTTCCCTAAAAGCATTATGCCAATGTGAGGTATACCGAATTACACACTCTACATTAAATGGTTTTTCTAACATTGTTGTTACTATTAATATCATAAAAACAGTACCTAAAGTAACTTCAAGGTAACTGCTCAATGCTAGATATTTTAAGAATTTCTTGCACTGTGCTTATCCTATATTTATCAAATTGCATTGTAAAATAATAAATTTGCTATCCAGTAAAATCAAACAAGGAGGCCCATTCTGGCAATACACAGGTTGTGTAATACATGTGCAAAACTTGTGGTCCCATAAAACTTGCAGATACAATGCTATTTGGCGAGTCTGGGAAGAATAATTCCCCATTGCACTGACCCTTAGCCCACTGAGGAACATGTTTTTAAATAAATGCCTATCAAGGCAACTTCCCCCAATCCTGGCCCAGGGCTAGCCTGTGTACTGTGGGCCTGGTCTCTGTGGTCCAAGTCCACGTGGTCTTCCCTGAGTGAACGCTTAAGTGTAGTGCAGATCAACTCCTTTTCAAAATGTCCTGGTTCATTATGGTGTCCGTGTGTCCCCACAGATCTCACTGCTG
This sequence comes from Capromys pilorides, assembly GCA_004027915.1. Taxonomy (NCBI): domain Eukaryota; kingdom Metazoa; phylum Chordata; class Mammalia; order Rodentia; family Capromyidae; genus Capromys; species Capromys pilorides. The sequence goes on from PVKN010020244.1 coordinate 4,080, forward strand.
AGAAGTATGTGGATGTGAGGTGAGCAGGTGGGCTACCTGGGACACTCTGTGAAAGGGTCAGCAGAAAATGGGGTTCTGTCCATGTGATGTCTGAGAGCCTGTGGTCAGACACCCACCTCTGTGTTTGTGATACATGATGAGGCCCAAACAGTGAATGATTGTGTTCATATAGTCTTTACATAGAACAGAGTTTTTAGAAAGTGTTTACAATAATAAAATATGGTGATAACTAATTTGTAAAACTAGATTGTTTTTACAAGTTCTTAAAACAAATTTGTTTTAAGAAGACTTTAGAAGAGAGATGCATAAGAGCCAGATGGATAGCTCAGCAGACTAGGCACCTCCTTAGGCAAGTAGAGGGATCAGGGTTCTACTCCTGGCACTACTTGAACCCAGTCCCATCCCAGGTAGCATATGGAGCTGGCCTCTGAGTCCCTGGGGGCTAAAATCAGGACAATCAGTAGCAGTCCAAGCTGCATAGTGAGACCCTGTACCACATACATAAATTAGAGAGAGATACATAACTAATCAGGTATTACATGTCTGATGAATTTAGAAAACAAATAAAACCAAAGAAGCAGATGTTGTGACCTCCTCATTAAACACTGAAAGGAATTTTTTAAATATGAAATTTGTTGTAAATTTAAAACAAAAATTATCATAGAATGTGGAATAATATTTGTATGATTGGGAATAAATAATGCAAATTGATAGCAAAATAGATTGATAATCCAGACAGTGACTGACATTTTCTAGAAATCCCCTATCTGTGTATAAATGCAGTAGGACTGTGGTACACATTGCATGGTCCTCTGTACATGGAGATATGGCTACTCTAGTTGATAATAAGTACATCAGGCAAAAATATAGTAAATAGATGATAAATTCTGATAATATTTCAAAATGTGAAATGTTATTGTATCTTAAATAATCCAACACATTTACAGAGAAATCATGTTCCTGAACCAATTCTGTTAGTGGAAGAGTAGAGCTATCTTACCTAGATGTACAGAACCCTTGCTGGGAATGGAAAATAGTGAGAGCGATTTCCAAAGTCCATAATTTGAATTTATTAACGTGGGTCGTTTTATCTCAAATAGGGATTTAGTCACGCAAGGACATAAGGTGTGCAAACTGATTTGGATTGCTTGGCATGGACCCTCTTGGCCTTTGAATTACTGTATATGGTACAAATATTCTACATCTAACGTTTTATTATGTATTTAATTTCAGGACTACAGCGAGATAGCTCAGTGGCCTAGAGTGCCTGCTTAGGCAATTGCAGGGACCGCGGTTCGATCCCCATCACCACATGTTGAACCAGCCCCACACTCAAGGCAGGATGAGTCAGCCATAAATAAATAATTTAAAAAAAATAAAATAAAACAAACAAGTTCAGGCCTAATCTAATTTTAGAAAATTAGAGCAGTAATCTATGTCACAACAATGAAATTTAATGATGAAATGGAGAGCTTCAGGCACAATAACTGCCTTTTGGGAGCAGGAAGTGCTTCTCATAGGGATTTCTAAGTATGGACCAGTGCTTAAGGGAGAAGAGGACACATGGAGCATCCTGCTGAGTCCTGAGAGGGCGCGATCTGCCTGGGCGGCGGTGGAATCAGGCGAAGTTCCCTGGGAGGTCAGATTATCACTGGGGCTGTGGAACAGAGAGCTTCTTATTTCTCACTTTCCCAGGTGTTTTTTTCTTCATTATGTGGTTTCCTTTTACATACAAGAAAATGCAAAACAAAACATATTTTGATTTCCACAGTAATTTAAATGAGATGAATCTGTTCATTATAAAAGTTTTCATCTGTTTTATATAAAACTGTATAATGAAACTTTTCCATGAGACTGCTCTGAGGAATAATTTTTTTCTAAACACAACATTCAAATTAAACACTAATATGGCAATAGTATGTTCTCTAATTTTAAAAGATACCTACTGAACTCATTCAGCTCTTCCTATCAGTAGTGGAGCTGGCCCAGCGATCCTCCTCCTCAAGCCCATGCATCCCCTAATTCCAGAGCTTCGCACACCCACACCAGCAGTGCATCCTCTACTTGCTCTGCAATCACTTACTGTCAGTGAAACAATACCAATAACTGGACTAGAAAAGTGAATATGTTTAAGAATTAAGTAGAACTAATAGAAAAAATGGAAAACATCACTGAAGCAGGTTGGGATGCTAATAGTGTCACAAAAATGATGGGCAGGAGCTGCCAGCTGCAGGGAGGTGAGGGTGATGCTGAAGATGGCACAGCAGGTGTTCCCAGGGGGTTGTCCACATTGCACGCTGAGCGCTCATCCTCGCTGCCTCACAGGGAATGGCGGCAGATCAGGGCGAGCCCTCATTCCACCTGTGGAGCCCAAGATGAGAAGGCCATGACCACTCAGGGCAGTGCACTTTCCTAGCAAGTGGGAGACAGAGCTCTATGCCAAGTCTTGTGCATCTGCATGATGCAAACATCCTTCATAGATCCAGCTCAATCTGGTACAAATGCAAAGCATGGGGTTGGAAATTGGCCCCCCCATTCACTCTCTTCCTACCAGCCTGACTCCTTATTTTCCATTCACTGTTGATGCTCATTAGGGTCCTTGCATGTTCAGGGCTACACACCACTTACAAGTCAACAGGAATGCACACACTCAGAGTCTCTCTGTGCATCCATCTCTCTTCACGTCCTAAAGTTATCAACTTCCTTGCTTCTGTATTATTTTAGACACTTGAAAACAAAAGTCTTTCTTTATGTGTTTACTGAGGATTGAAATCAGTACCTTGTGCTTTCCAAGCAGGTGCTTAAGCCCCTGAGCTATCTCCTTGACAAAACTTTCTTACATATAAACTACCTTACTATACAGTAAAATAATGTAAGAAATTATTTTCTCTTTTCCTAGACACTGTTACAATGCCGGAAGGAAGGAGCCATCCCCTGAAGGACTCAGTTCCAGGACAGTGCAGTTCAATCCTAGTCCATTCTTAGAGGACCTTTTCCTGGATCTCTAAGCTTAGCAGTTATGACTACAAATTGACATAACTGTCAGCAACTAGACTTCGTTCAGACAATGAAAATGTAGGTAGGTGCATGATCCAATTTCAGGAACTCAGGTACACTGACTGAGAGCGTAGGTGCTTTGAGCCCTTCAAGGAAGGGTAACATGGTTTTGCCTCACAGAAGATCAAGAGAGTTCTTTGGGTGAGGCCCAGTTTATTAAGATAACCAGCTGGTCATACAAACAGAGGAGGTGAACTCAGCATTTGTAAAGCATGGTGGATAATTTTCTTAGAGTTTTATTCTCCTGTTTTTGAGATTCATTTTCTCTCAAATTCTAACCTTTAGTTCCTTATATTATTTCTGGTGCAGCAAACTTTAGTAGTTCTTTGTGAATGTTCAAATTTGTAAAATAATCCACCGTTTTGCTCTCTGTGGAAGTATGAGAGAAAGTTTTCTCTCTAGGTAGCTCTCCTTAGGCACACCATACATCATTGATTCCTTTCCACTGTGGCCCCATAATCTCCTACAACAAGAAATTTGGGACTCCACTGAGTTATGTGCTGCTACAGTGCAAGTTTTTTTTATGTCCTGTGTCCTCACTGACATTGAAGGGCTATAGCCAAAATATTGGCTTTTCTTGTATCCCTTCCTTTTCTTTAATTATTTTTGCTGCAGACTTGAGCTGTTAACCATCCAGAAGAGAAGCTTAATGATATTATTTCCTATAATTTAGGCACTTGAGCTTAACATCACTATTTTTCTGAATATCAAATGCCTCAGACATAACATGAAACAGCTATTTTCCATCAATTGTTGGTATTCTAAACTTTTTTTTTAATTAATTAATTAATTAATTAATTAATTATTTTGTGGTACTAAGGATTGAACTCAGGACCGTGTGCATGCTAGACAAGCACTTATTTTACTGAGCTGTCTTCCTAGCACTATTCTAAACTTAAAAACCTGTACAGAATGTAAAAAAAATTAATGATTAAATATTGTTATACAGGTATCTTTTAACTTAGCCTTTTACAAAATGGCAGCATTACAGTTCTATGATGTTTTTTTTTCCTTTTCTCATAAATTATTACCTTTTTAATTTTTCTTTTTTATTTTAAGCAAACATCAAATTGAGAGAGCACATAGTAATAATCAAAGACATTAGAAGCAGTACATAATTAGAAGCCCAGAGTGATAGGTATTCTAATCATGGTTTTAGTATTACACATTGCTCTCCTCAGTGTAGATGCTTAGTTCACAGATATCAGTATACATAGTTAGTCAGAGTATAAATTCTACCAATTACTGGCTAGTTTCAAAAATCTGTTCGAGATTTTTAGGACCATTGTCTTAACCATCTGTTGTTTATAAGTGCATGGATTTGCTCCCAAAATGTTTGTTTCCTAATTTTTCTCCTAGTTTTCTCCAGATGGCTGACACTGTCAAAAGGGTTGCAAACCACCGTGCATAATTGAAGGGTTAACTCTGAGGGGACCTGACTGACCTTGTTAGATACAAAACATACATATTTTTTGTAACATAGGTCTTGTTTTATCATGGTCTTAACCATCCAGCGGAAAAGTATAACCATGAGATATAAAAAGGAAAGACATTATGCTGAGCTGTAAAATGTTCAAGTCAACAATCTCTGATGATGCCAGATCAGCGATAATCCAACACTGCTGTGGACTGTTGGACTACATATACAGCTACTTTTTCTTTGTGCAATGAAAAGAAAATTCTGTACTATTGATGTCTAAATGAGAAATCATTACTGCATCTTGTGTTCTGAAGAACTATGACAAAGACAGCATTATGCAATGTGTTAAATATGGTGTCAATAATAAAACATGAAAAAAATCTGTCATGTAGGCACTAGGTGTCATGAAAATGTATTAAAATATGGGTCCACAATTTACAAACTTCCGTTAATTTATAAGTATCACTAAGCTTCATTTTTCACGGTTAAGAACCTAAGTTTGCAGACAAAGAATTAGAGGAGGATTTGTTTTTCATGCTGCCTGATATGGTAAGAGAGTAACATATTAGGTTGAATAAATGAATTGGAGCGATTAATTTATTTTAATTTTTGCAACCTGAAAATTGGACTCAGGACTTGCACTCGCCAGGCAGATGCTTCTGTTGCTCTCTCCCTGGATGCAGGAGCAATTATTTATTTTAATAAATTGAATGATGTGTTACAGCTTTCATAAGTATTTGCCAAATTCAGACTAATATATAAGGAAGAAAAAGGAAATCTTTTCAAATGTGATCTATATTGAAGAGCTACAACAGTGAATGTGTCAGTTATAGCAGACTAATGAATTAAAATAACTTATTATTTTATAAGTACCATGTCATTACAGGCACCCTTATGAAACTCTACAAAGCTGCCCTCTGGAAAATTACACTCTGACCTCTACTGACTTCATCCTCCTGGGCCTGTTTCCCTAATCAAGGGTTGGCCTTTCCCTCTTCATTCTCATCATCCCCATCTTTCTATAGGGGCTGGCTGGAAACCTGTTCATGGTACTGCTGATCCTGCTGGGTGCCCAGCTCCACACACCCATGTATCTCCTGCTCAGCCAGCTGTCTCTTGTTGATCTAAATTATGTCTGCACCAATGTCCACAAGATGGCCTATGGCTTTCTATCTGGGAACAAGTCCATCTCCTTTATTGGGTGTGGGTTCCAGAGTTTCTTCTTCTTGACTTTAGGAGGTGCAGAAGCACTGATACTGATGTCAATGGCCTATAACCGCTATGTGGCCATCTGCTCTCCTCTGCACTACCCCATCCGCATGAGCAAGAGAGTGTGTGTGCTGATGATCCTGGGATCCTGGGCCATAGGCGCTGTCAATGCCTGCGCCCACAAAGTGTACATCCTCCATGTCCCTTACTGCAGGTCCAGGGCCATTGATTATTTCTTCTGTGATGTCCCAGCCATGCTGACTCTGGCCTGTGGGGACACCAGGGTCCACGAGTACACCGTGTTCCTCAGCACTGCCCTCTTTCTTTTGTTACCTTTCATTGTCATTGTGTTTTCCTATGGGAAAATCCTCCTTGTGGTCTTCCACATGCACTCCCAGGAGGGCAGGAAGAAGGCCTATGCCACCTGCAACACCCACCTCACCATGGTGACTTTGTACTATGCGCCATTTGTTTACACTTACCTCCGCCCAAAGGCCCTGCGATCTCCAACAGAGGACAAGATCCTGGCTGTCGTCTACACCATCTTCACACCGATGCTCAACGCTATGATCTACAGCATCAGGAACAAGGAGGTGCTGGGGGCCCTGGGCCAAGTGACTGGAAAGTTCTGTAGTTTGAAAATGTAAGCACTTTTCTGCCTCACTATGTTCAGCAGAGGAGAGCTGTTAGAATGCCATTTAATTAGTAGGCCTCAGAAACTAGTGTTGTAGTTTAAGATACAAATTGAAATATATTACATAAATAATGACAAGTATGTGTTCAAAAGTGTAAATTTTATTTTCCTCTCACCTCACTGTTGCCCAAGGTAGTCTTTAAGCCTTGCCTCAAGCAGTTCTCATGCCAAAGTCCCTTGAGTACCTCACTGTAGGATCATGTCACTGTAGGAAATAAGCATTTGTCACCTCAGTCTTGCTCTTGAGGACTTCAAAAGCATGATTTTTCACGTGCTGACTATGAGTGTCCATCAAACACACTGTGGCATGTAGCAAATAAATCCTCTGGGCTGAACACAGATACTCAGAGACATTTGCGAACAACAGTTGCACGGTATGGAAAGTTTCACTCCTGGTTCCTTCCAGTTTGAACCCAAGTCCCTATCTAGGTGTCACTGATTGGCCATAGTGTGGGAGGTGAAGGTTGTGTCCTTGGTCCCATCCAGCACTCTCAGAACTACAGCACCTCCCTTGGATGTGCTGGGAGCAATGGAGACTTCCTGGGATGCTCTGGCATTCCTGCATCCTTGCTGCCTCACCCTGTGTCACACACACACAAATACTGGCCTCCCTGAGGCCTTCCTGGCTGGTCAGAATCAGTATCCTGGTCCACACTTAGCTCCACTTATCTGTCCCTGGAGGCCCAGATGCAGACCCATCCTGGGGAAGCTGGATCTGTCACCTGAAAACTCTGGGGGTAGCAGATGAGCTGAGACACTCCTGCCATGCTGAACATGTTTGCTCACTTCCTGGCTCCTCAGAGTTCCATTCCCAGTAGGAGTAGGAAAAGCTGGACAATACATAAATTCAAAGATGGATAGAGGTTAAGAGTAGGAAATGTTCAGTGTGAGCATGAGGCCCAGATCCTGAGAGATACAGAGAATCCTGTGTTTCCAAGGAGGACACCAGTTCCCAGGGTGAAGACTACAGAGCATAACTACATGGGTGCAACTCTGTATCTCCAGCGTAGCAGCTTAGGTCACATTGCTGCAGTGGGAAGGCAAGCATGCATCAGGTGTGCACAGAGAGGAGGAGGGGCTCTTCTGGAAGGGGTGGGTGCAGCCTCACTTCCATGGGGTGCTTATGGTGTCGACTGGCTTCCTGGGGCCACATGTTGCACTTATCTTAGGCCTGCTCTTTCATATCTATTCTAGCCTCACATTAGACAGATGCAGCTGTAGCCACTGCTATGATGAGGTTTTGCCACTGCCCCGGCTCTGCTGAGGGCCTGCACTTCCCCAAGGCCTGCAGGTTCTCTGTGTCCCCTCTGTCTGTAATTGCCTGAGTAGCAGTGCCACTCATACTACCAGAATTGTCCTCATTCCCTGCCAATGACTACGATGCCGTGGAGCCTTCCTGGGACAGAACACCCAGGTTTGCTCTTGGTGGCAAGGTGGCACTAGGCTTTGTCTGCCTCTTCCGCCTACCCTGCCCAGGACTTTCCAGCAGCTCCTTTAGAGACTCTGACACCTGAGCCTTCAGTGTGTCCTGCCAAGGACGATGCTTGCCTGCATCAATCTCTTGACTGTCTGCAATACTACTTCTATGGACGTACTTTTACAGAGCCCATTTCCTTGCTATGTATGTTCTTCTAAACAACCTGGGGACACACAATGGAAGCAGCATCCTAACCGTGCCATCACTGAATCATAGCATGAGAACCTCAGGGTTCCTAGCACTCCACAGACGGCCAGCAGGGATGCTCCAGGGAGCCTGCTGGCCCTTCCCACTGCCACGCCCTTCTGACTTGGAGAGCAGCTGTGCACCTATCTGACTATGTAGGCTCCTTAGCCTGAGGCCAGGCCATGCCTGCAGTGACCACCCATCAGGGTTTCAGAGGACAGTCTTCAGCCTCAGCTGATCTTAGATACAGAGTGAAGCTGCTGAAGGACAGGAATCCTGGCTGCTGGGTCTCCTAGGAGGTTGCTGAAAGGTAGCGTGTGGGGAACGGAACATAACAGAGGCATTTGTTAGGATGCTACTGAAAATGACTAACTGGGAAGATTACAGCATTCACTAATAAGAGCAGGACAGCATCCAGCGTCTGCTTAACTTGAGCGATACTTCCTCAGAGGATGCTGCTGCAGGTGACTGCATCTTGGGAGGGATGCGCTGCTCAGAGGATGCATCCTCAGGAGCTGGGCTGAGGCTGGAGCCTGCAGGATAAGGTTGTGTCTTCCAAGCTGCGTCTTCTGCTTCCCGTCTTTCCAACTCACTCATGCTCCTGCCTCCGTGTACTGGGCAGCTTTGCTTCTTCTGGCCCTGTGGCAGGGAGGCTCCTGTCCGCAAGCCAGCCCCCCATCAAGTACATGTAGAACCAAATTAAACTGCCCTAGGAATTGTAGGTGATGGCTATTTTGCCTAAAACCTGGACTATGACTAGTATAGTAAGTCATTTTGGAGGCATATTTTCAAAATTGTGAGATTATTTAAATAAGAGCTATGAACTCTAATTTTATTTTTTATTTACTGTGTCATCGAAATTCTGGCAAGTGTGTAGGAGCACTTAGTTTCAGAAGCAGATCAGAAGCTGCATTTAAGGGGAACTTGCTATGCTTTGCCTGAACTGTGTGACAGATGTTCCATGCTTTGAATGCAGTCAACAGGATTGATTTGGAATTTAAACTCATCGGGTTCACTGTGGGGTTGCAGGTGGTAAGAGTTGAAGTAACAGACATGTGTCCTATGCCTATGCTCTCCATGGAATCAGGCGACAGCTGGAAATGTCCTCCACACCTGATGTCCAAGTTCATCATGAGAATGGTAGAGAATGAATTTTGCCTTCAGATTTCCTTTTGATATTTTTCCACTCATTTTCTTACTGATTTTAACGAATGATGTGTGATTGTGTGAAGGTTGTTAGGTTAACAGTGCTGCATGCTTCTTGTTTTCTCTTTCCATGAGGTAGTTTATAGCACCCAAATGTCTGGAAATTATAACAACAATTTCAACATAAACATTGGTGATGGCTATTACAGTGCAGAAGGGTTGCAACAGGTTCAAAGAAGCAATCCCATAATTTTCAAATTGTACCAGTGTACTTTGGAAAGAATTCCAGTAAGCTTCTGAAAAGTAGCTTTTCAGTTTCTGTTTAATTGCATTTTGTCCTTTATGCTTTTAATTTTCTAACTTCATTTTCTATTTCTGTACAGAAAGAGCACTTTTGCCAAATAATAGTAATACTGCCTAGTTTACTGACAATGAAATCTTTTGAGAACTAAACTGACAAAGTTTACAAGGCAAATTGAATTCTATACCATTGACCAACCTTGATGAAAGTCAAGGCCATTCACTCATATGGCAGTAATTGTCCACATGCCTTGGTGGTGGTAGTGACAAGGATCTCAAGGCTTAGCAGCCATTCAGTGATGTCTTGCACCATGTCATCCACTGATTGCTCATCATGTATTTTACTGGAGAAAGCCTGTGACATCCATGTTTCTTTCTGTGAGGACCTCACGTGACCTCACCAACCACATTTTAACTTTATCATATGTGAAGGGAAAGAATAAAATCAAGGTTGAAACCAACATGATCTGGTGGACTTTGGTCAGGCAGTAAAATCAGGCCAATTTCATCCAGCACACCTCCATACACACTCTTGCTGTGTCTCTGTGAGATGTCTTCTACCCCTGTACTGCCTGTGTAGTAATTCAATGGAGCCTCAGGAAGGCAGACAGATTAGAGCACTGAAGTGCACAGAAATATCCCTGGGCGCCAGGGGCTCCTTTACATCACGACAAGGTCCTTTGTCCTTTTCCAAATATTAAAACTGAACACTGAATCTCTGTAAAATGAGATCAGTTGTTCCTAAGTACAGAAGGTAATGCAGAACCTATACAGTCTTTTGCTCTTCCTCAGAGACTTTCTTGTGGAAACACTTGTGGAGAAGGCAGCGTAAGAGCCTGCAAACCACTGTGAAGACTCACCTCACTGTCCTGGGCTGTCATCAGCGGTGTATAAAACTCATCAACAGAGTGGTACCTAAGGACTGTGCTCCGTGCCCAGTATGCTTCAGAAGTAAGGACAGGCAGACTCAGGCAGGAGTGGCTTTGTGAGAGGCACTCTGGTAACTATGCAGGGTGCATGAAGTCAGAGGTCTGCCACTACACTGACTTCTCTTTTGGTATTTGCATGCTGAGACCTCGCTCAGACAGACAGGGCAGGTTAGGAGTTATCAGGAGCAGGAGGATATTTCAGCCATCCAGGAAAACTGGTACATATTTTGAAAGAGAGTCATACTGTCTAAAATTGAGAAATATATGTGTATTTATTTACTACACACTGAGTACAATATTTGGTAGTTTTAAAATGTCAAACCTGGGCTATTTCAGGAGATCCCCGGCAAGGTGAATTCCAGGGGGCCTTTGGTAAATTCAGAGTATTGCTCTACTGCTATAAAGCCACCAAAACAAATTCAATGGAAGTAGCATTCCTCTAGCAATCTGTCTCTAAGAATGCCCTGACCCACAGGAAACAAATGGTGTGGGTCTGTGCCACACTGAAAACTGCACGAACTAGAATATGGGGCCTCTGCCCCCTGGTTCCCATCTCTTTTGCTGGTTCCCATTGCAAAAACTAGGAGTACAAACATTTACACTTTTCTTACTCCTGATATGACCACAATACCATACTGCACAAGTTTACCTATTTTATTAACATAGGCAGTGGTTTTTGCAGTGAAAAGACGCATACCAATACAAAGTTCAAAAACCCAGGATGCACAGAATCCACAGAGCTGCGGAGCGTTTCTATGCAGTCACTTTCCTGTACGCATGACTTTGTATCACTGGGAATGAGATGTAAGTTGTCCATTTACTCAATTGAGAAGAATTTTATATGAAGATATTTATACATTTTGCAGAATCAAGTGAAAACTCAATTGAAGCTGGTGATAAAAGTTACACAAGACGATGCCATGGATAGTAAGTTTAAACAGTAACATACTTTTATTTGAGCTTAAAGAGGTTTTCGTAAACATTCTCCGTAATTTTTCCCCTTTAGAAAAATTTCAATTTCAATATAATTTGATTTTGTTCAATTCAGGTTTGCTTTTTCATTTAAGTTTATTAATATATTTTATATGTGCATAAGGATGACAGTCACCATAGGGATATCGGTACTGTCCATGATATATCTTATTTTTTTTCCATTCCCCTCCTTTCCCTCCACCCCTCTTGCTCACATTCACAAACTCTTTGTTGTCTATTATTCTTTGTTATATCTCTCTTTACCAATCCTTCCTCTACCCCTTCCTTCTCTCCAGTTCGCTTTGCACCTGAGTGTGTTTTTCATTTTTCTTATCTAATTGACATTTTGGTCCTTCTCTCTAATTGTCACATCAGACAAAATCACTGCCATATCTGCTGTGTGGAGCCACTGTATGCTAAGAATGCATGTATTCTACACACATGTTTGAACAGTAACTGGGGAAGAAGATTAAAACATATTTAAATATGTGTTTCTATAAATATACATGCTCATGTATATTAAAATTACCCTAGTCACT
>PVKN010020245.1:0-16010 GCA_004027915.1 Capromys pilorides
AATGAAATTTCTTTCCTTCCCTAACCCCTCCTGCCACTCTTAGGCTCTGTTTCTTGAAAGTGGCTTTAGTTTCCACAAATCAGTAGTACATAAAGCACATTTTCTTCATCCGTTCATCTGCTGATGGGAAGTTATGTTGATTGGGTATCTCACTTTATTGTGAATAGTCTAGCCACAAACATGACCTGCAAGCTTGAGATGACTGAGACGTTCCCAAGGCTAGGATTGTCATTATTGTCATCTTCCCTACTGGTACAAATTTTTGGAAAACTCCTGCTCACTCTTCCTTTTTCTTTGGTGGTGGTACCCAGGATCAAACTCAGAGCTTTGCACTTGCCAGGCAAGCACTTATTCCTCTGAGCTAACCCCCTGTCCCCTCACTTTCCTTCTTAAGAAGAGAAGTCTAACCCCAAGGTGGGGGATTTAGGGTTGCAGTTGGCAGAATACTTTGATCTTTAGCTGCTGCTGTCCCAAATCTCAGCCTGGGCCTGGTAAGCCTCCAATGTCTCTCTTGCTGAGTTTCAGAGATTTTTAACAATCATTCATCTCTGAACACAGCTAGCCACCTATTACTTCGGTTCTTCTTAATGGAGAAAGAAGTGAGAACTCGGAATCTTTACTGGACCACTTAGGCATTACATCTTTGCCATTTCAAAATGCGATTTAGCATCTTAACATTTTTTAAAAAATCGTTCTTATTTGTTTTGAGACCTGGTCTCACTATCTAGTGTAGACTGGCCTTTAATTCACTAGTTAGCCCAGGCAGATCTTGATTGCTTGAAGTCACAACAATCCTCCTGCCTCAGACTTGCGAGTGCCAGGATTACAGGTGTGCACCATCATGCCTAGCTTGCACAGTATATTTACTTGTTAGTATATTTACTTTATCAAGCAATCGACACTACTACCTATCTTTACAACTTTTTTTCTTCCTAAGAAACAGAAACTCCATTTGTATGAAGCAGCAAGCGTAGCAATACATCCACAATTCGTAATTGTCCTTCCTTCCTATTCCAGTAGAAGAGCTTTCGCTCCTATCCCAGCTAGTAATAATCAATTCTGTTGATTTATTACCTTTTTACCTAGACAAGGACATTCCTTTTGCAAGTTTTCTTTAGTTTCTCCCTATTCTTTCTTTTACTGAATCATCTTCCCAGGTGCTGGGGTGGGCATTGTCACCACCCTCCAGCTTGGGCTTCTTCTTAGGAAAGCATTTTACTCATTTCAACTTTTAGATTCCTCTCTACTCCTACCCACACCAAAATCCCCAGGTGAATGTGAGCTTGCATGGGCAGAAGCTCTAGTGAGGAATTAATAAGGTAGAGATCTCTCTTTATTTCCACCCCATTTCCTCATCATTTTATTTTTATCTCTTCCTCAAAAAATAAAATAAAATTTCCTATTTGTACATCATCAAATTCTGGTTTACTCCTTGAACAATACTAGTTAGCTACCTTTACTATTATTGATGTCAAAATCTTTTTTTCTCCCACATTTATCTAGAGTAAGCACCCTTTCTCACCTATCACAAAGTTCATAACAATAAATGCTCGGAAGTCTAGGTTCTTCTTTCTCCACTCCAGTTACCTGAAAAAAAAAATGTTTTTTTCTGATTTATTTCTTACCTTCCCTACAAAACAGTTTCTATTAAAGACAATGACAATACCAGTCTTTAGAAACTTGATGGTTCATTTTTATTTCACTTTCTCTGCACCCCAACCAACCATTTCTCATGCTGGGATTATGTTTTTATGCTCTTGAGATACCACACTCTTCCAGCTTTCTTCCCATGTTCTATATAATTTGTTCCTTGGCTATTTGTTTCACATGCAAACTTACTACTTTTTCCAGATAATTTTCATCATTAGTATGTGTTAGTACTGCCTAATATTTATATACCCTGTGTAGAGTTGGTACATGGACATAACATATTCTAATTTCTTTTTCCATCCCCTTTCCCTGCTCTCCTTTCCCATTCCATCCACCACTTGATCCTCTTCTCTAAGTTCTCTAGTCTCTTTCCTTTGGTGACATTAACCTATGTATCATCAGTATGCATCCCAAATCATGACGTTCAGTCCTGGACTCTACCTTGAATTCCAGTGCTCTGTCAACCATACTCTTGGTCATGCTCCTCAATAGCACCTTACACTTTATAAATTAACAATAGAATTAATGATTTCTCTACTACCTTTTAATTGCTGTTGCTTAGTTTCTTTCATTTCAGTTAATGACACCATTAGATATCTAGTTGGTTAGATAAAAAAAATAGGACTCATTGGGAGTCTTTCTTTTCCATCATCCCATACAAACTGATCGATAGATACACAGAATACTTTCAAAATGGTGTCTTAGAACATAGATGTTGCTAATATCACCACTGTAAAACCCTCACCAGAAACTCTTGAATTCACTGTTATCTCTTTCCCCTGGACTGTGGAATTATTATCTTTTCTTCACACTCTGTTCCTGTCTTCTACAATACATTCTCCCTGAAGCATTAAGTCCTAACACTTAAAAACAAAAGCAAAACAAGACACTCACTGTCTCATAGGCCCATGGCTTTGCACTGCTTTGGAAATAAAGTCAAAACTCCCTACCTGTTTTAGAAGGGCCTCTCAATTCTTATCCCTGCCTAAAGTCTGCTGTTTCTTTCTTAGAACTTACGTTCTACCAGTAATTTCCAGCCATAACTACTCATTTTCTGGGTCTTGAATATTCCAAGGCAGTTCCATTCTTGGTTTAGCTTCTGTTCAACGTGTGCCTTTTGTCTCTTATAGAGTCACCTCCTTGATATAGCGTAAGTCAACTTACAAAATTTTCATTTGTGTCATGCCTCTTTTATCAAGCCTTTCCTTGAGTCAAATATAGTCTATCAAACTACAATACACTTTTCTTCTAAAGGTGGTCCCAACGGAGAGCCAATGTACCTGTTGTCACTGAAGCAGCATAGAATAAAGATGGGTAGAAAGGAAATAAGGAAAATCATAATCTTGAAGTTGTTTTTTGAGGAAAAATAAGAGTTTCATGACAGAGAAATATTTCAACTTTGGTCCTTCCAGGGAAATCATTCCAAAACTACCTCTGATAAGCCTCAAATTTGGGTCTATATTTTTCATCTGTAATTGTTGTCTTTCTCATGAACCCCCACCCTCAAAACTGTGTACTGGTTGGCAGATGATTTCACCTTTGAGCATATGAAGATGGTTTGCATTCTAACAGACCCTGCTAAGTAGGAACAACCTGTGAGGTAGCGATCACTCATCTTAGAGACACCCCCGGACCATGTGGACATATGCGGGACTATTATCTCTCTAGTTAGGATTTATACTTTTTTGGTTTTTTAGTATTATATTATTTATTTCTGTATTTAGGACAAGGTCTACAGGGTCTCACTACATAGATTGACTCGTAGCGATTCTTTGGTTTTCAGCCTCCCAAGCACTGGGATTACAGGCTGGTACCACCATGCCCAGTCTCAATCACTGTCCAAGTGCGCCCTGGTGGTGGGGCCCAGCACGGCACTGCTTCTGCCATGCTCTACCTAAGAAGGCTCTTTAGACCGCTGAGCTATCAGTTCGGCCCAGATTTGCACATTTTTAAACCTCTTCATTTCTCTTGAAACTCACATTGTATAGTCCTCTTGAGAACTTTTTAGTCTTCTTAAGGGTTCACACCTTCTTAACTCTTTTTATGCCTCTCACTGAAATATCTTGAAAAAAAAAAAATTTTCTTTTTCTGGTAGGTATCAGCAAATCTGCAAGCTATATTGTGATACTGTGAATCAAGGTTTCCATCTCCTCTATGGGAGACCTCACACCCTATCAGATAATAACAAGATACATGAAAACTTCATTTCAATATTAGACTTTGAAAAATTGTTATGTGTCATAGCTATGTATTCACATTTCACATCTAGAACTGTTTTCTGGGTCAGCAAGTAACATCTTTTATCTAAATAATTTTTTAGTAAATTTTAAAATAGACAATAGATTTTTTTGATTCTTATGATTTTTATTAGCAAACTATTGATTTTCTCTTTAATTTTCTCAGATAAAAAGTACAAAGCATATAATTTAACTTAACAACATTGTATAGTTTAGAAAACCCAAAGCAAATTGTGTGTTTTTTGCTTTTTCCTTTAAAATCTATATCAGGGCCAGCCAGACAGCTCAGCAGACTGAAGCTCCTGCCTTGGCAGATCACCGAAGTCAGGGATAGATCTCCAGCCTGCCATGCTGGCTCCACCCCCAGGGCCCACTGAAATTGTGATTGAGACTAGACCCTGTGGTGGGTTCCTGTAATCCCAGCACTTGAGAGGCTGAAAACAGGAGGATCACTACAAGTCTGATCTATGTAGTGAGACCCTGTATACTCTGTAGATTCTGTCCTAAGTTCATAAAAAGAAAAAAAAACTATACAAAAACTTTACTTCCACAAAAAGCATTTCCCTTTCTTTTCATGCAATGAGGAAAAATATTAAGAAATAATATATGATGACAATCACAATTAATGTTAACCATAAAATAAATGGATATTTTAAAATGTATTAAAATATAAATATAAACATATATGGCAGTAAATATATTAGTTACAATTCAGATACGGATTATAGTAATAGTATCTGAGAGTCTTTTTAATCTGGAAAATTTACCTGAGGTGATAATTTCTTCAAATACTTATTTCCTTAGCACAATAGAGCACAAATGAATCAAAATTAAAATGCGAATGCTTCCACACTTTCAGAGTAGTTTTAAGGATTTTTAGAACTTTTTAAAATTTTTAAAAATGTTTAATATTTTTGAAATTCTGAATTTTTGAAAACAGTGAATGCAACTGCCTTCTACCAAGATATTTGCTTTACATGTAAACCTAATCATTTGACCTTTTGGTTGGACGTAATATTTCTATACATTTTAGAAAATGATTTCTGCATATTTACTCAGGGAAAAGAACAAGAATTTCTTTCCTTTTCCCCAAGAAAAGCATAGGAAAGCGAAGTTCTATCATATTTCAATCTCTCCTTGTTGTAGTTAGCAGTGCATGAAAGGGGATCATGTGCACGCCAGTATGCTTTTAAAATTTTAAGAAAATTTAGAACTCCTCCCAAACCTGCAGTACTTGACTGCTGTGCAATTTTTGAGTTATTTGCTCCTTAAATTGGGCATAAACCTACGAAGCTGCGAATCAGAGGAAGCTAGGTGGGTGTGCTCGATTCTTAGTACTTCGTACAAAACCCTATGGAGTTCAGATGAAGCAAGAGAAACAGTCCTGCCTGGCACACTTGGAATGGCAGATTTAATTCCCCAGCACTGAACAGGGAGAAGCTATTTTTTCCTTCTGGTGATTAAGTGTGTCTCCTTATTGATCCATGAGGAAACAGCTACATTAACTTATGAGTCTTGCACACAGCAGGCCCTGAATTGTAGGGGCAATCAACATTTCAAGCGTTTCCTTTAGTAAGTTAGATAGATTAGACTTTTATTACTGAGAGTCTTGAAAGACAATAAGGAGATTCTTATGTGGTGCACATCACTCTGTAATCTGTTTGAACTGAAAAATGCTTTCTCCAAAAATAATGCACAGCGATTTGGGGCAGAAATAAATGTCTGTTCTCATGATTGTGTTGATCTTTGAAACTATCAATTGATAATGTATGAATAAATAAGTACCTTGGGTTCCTAATGAGGTTTGATTTTGCAAAATGAAATTATTCTTTTCTGAGTTCTGATGAAACCTACTGTTCTGGTTTAAGTATAAACCCTCTTTCAATGTTTCACAAATCTAGACATGGGATTTTCAAAAGGTAAATGGGTCGTGAAGGCTCCCTATGCATCAGGGGATTAACCCATTCATGGATTTTCCATTAAGAAGGCAGGCCTAGTTGCCAGAGATGGGGTGCTGCGGTCTTCTTATTAAAGGTTGAACCATCCCATTTGGCTCTGTCCTGCCACACTGTTGGCTGTGAACTCAACAGCTTTCCTCTACCATCTTTCTTCACCATGACGTTCCTATTTCAGAAGTGCCTGGCCCTTAATTGAAACCTGTGAAACCGTAAATAACAAGTAAAGCCTCCTGCATTTGTGAAGGAAACCTACTGAGCAGAGCCAGCAAGAGAGAGAGGCTGAGTGGGCTACAACTAGCAAAACCATAGGGATGAAACGGCCAGCACCCTCTGGCTCACCTTGCCAGCATGTTGCCCAGATGCTGGAATGGAAATAGAGCTATGGAATTTGATAGATGCTCTTCTGAGCTGTTTTTGCTTTGGTCTTATTCTCCTTTTCCCCCTATTCTTTCACTTTGGGATAGGTATGTTTGCCCTATACAGTATTATATTGTGAAGATATACGGTTTCTTGAAGTGATTCAATTATGTCGCACTACACTCATCAGTGGATAAATCCAAGGAGTGCAAGGCTAGATACTCTGCTAGGAAGAGAAGCTTAATGCAGTGACTAGGCCAGCCTCTAACTGGGGTATCTCACACCCTGTTTATTCCTTGTCTCTGTGTACGGCTTCCACGAAGGCAAAAGCTTCCCTCTGTCGTGCTTCTCTGTCACCATGGTTTTGTCTGGAGCTATCCACCTATGGGGTCAGGAGCCAATACATCCTTCCTCATTTGAGTTGTTGAAGCCAAGCATTTTGCCTTTCACTGGAGAAGTGACCAATAGAGACCCTCAAGCAGTCAATGACCAGCAAAGCCTACTCATCAGGTGACCCCTACTTACCTGACACATGGTACTGGTTGTGTTCTCTGCCTCTGCACATCTTATTCTAAGCACGAAGGCAGACTTATTTGTCCATAAACTTGGCCTTGAAGGTAGATTCAATGAGATAACCAATAAGATTTTAAATGTTCTTACTATTTAGATGGACTATGTATGCGTGTGTTAATGTTAGAAAAATTATACTGTCTAACCATGAAGCCCTAGAGCAAGCGTTCTTAGCTTTCTAGCCCAAAAAGAAAATTCAGTCCTCAGTGTCAGGGGAGCCTACTGTTCATGCTCAGCAATGACTCCTGTCAGCGCATATATTTTCTCACACTCTCACATTTATTTGCTTGTCATGATTGTTTTGATACTCAGCTGACAAACTGTAGCAAATAACTGACATGAGCAAATGCTAAGACGTATCCAGAGTGAAATAATATGACAATTGAAAACATTACCATTTTAAATGGTCTGACTCACTCTGCTGAGTGCTGGGATTTTGTTCTTTGCCCATTTGCCACATTTGATCAACTGGATGTAATTTTGCATATGTGCTATTTCAAGTTAAATGCAGGCCTCCTGATGTAGCAGAATTCAGTTTCTATGACTTGAAAACGTGCTTCACGTTGCTTTCATCCTCTAGCTTCAGAATTAAAGAAAGCCAACAAATACGAAAATTAAAATCTACTTTGATCAAATTTTGGAAGTCGTATTTCATAAAGTATTAATTATGGAAATAAATATATTCAAACCTACTCATTCATAAGAATTGTTTTGAAATGGAACACAGACTAGTATTTTATTTACTGCTATCAAAATAGAATGAGAGGTCCTGTGAGATAGCTCAGTGGACTAAGCACCTTCTTAGGCAAGCACGGAGACCAGGGTTTGATCCCCAGCACCACGTGTGATGCTGCCCCCCCCCCACCACACTGAGAATGAGACTGAGACTGGACATAGTGGTGCACACCTCTAATCCCAGCACTGGGGAGGATGAAGACAAGAGAATCACTAGAAGTCCGAGCTGCATAGTGAGACCCTGTACCAAATACATAAAAAATAAATAAAATAAATCAAAATAGAATTGGATTATTAAATAGGTAAAGGATAATTTATTAGGGATGTGGCATAAAATTAATGTTTAAAAGTTGGTCCTAAACATGACTATTCATTCGGAAACATGGGAAACTAAATTGAATTTTAACAAATTCTAAAAACCTTATAAAATATTGATTCTCCTTTATCTGTAATTGATAGCTCTTACTTTTTTGTTCTTTTTCCTTGCCATCATATGTCCTTGATAATTTACAATTATTTCCTTCTCTGAAACTTTCTGAAAAAAGTAAAATGAAATGTAGATTTGAGTGAGACAGCAAATAGGGAACTAGTGATAAACCTAGAAAAACCGTGTGTGTGTGTGTGTGTGTGTGTGTGTGTGTGTGTGTGTGTGTGTGTATGTGTATGCACAGGGCCTATGGATAGCACTTGCTCTTTCTGAGATCCTTGTTGCCTGAATGTAGGAGTTTACATCATCTTTTCAAAGGTAGTTTTTCTTGGGATCACTAATTCTAAGAAGTAGGATACTATTGCTAAAATACTAGCTTTTTATTTTTCAAATAACTTCCTAAACTATGAGTCAAACCCTAATAAAGAAACACAATAGTTGTCACAAAGGTTTACATATCAGGACTGCAAATCAAAATGCTGCCAGCAGCAACAGAAAATATTACTTTTCTGTGCATTTAAAATTCATGAACTGACAGAAAAATTAAATAGCATCATGAATCAAATAGCAGATAGACATAGTTTAAATCTATGTTCTACTTAATTTTATTCCTTTTAACTTTTAAGCAAATTTATAATGGCTGATTTTTATAAAGTTATTCCAAACTGGCATATTTCTACACAACTTGAAAGAAAAATTTTCTTCTAAAAATCTAAATCTCTGGGTGTTTAGGAAGACTACAGATTATTAGAAATGCTCTGAGGCTCAAATGTAATGTATGAAGATCTCATGGGCACCTGTTTAGAATGCAGATTTTTCTGTAACTTAGTTAATGTTCAGTGCTGGAATCTCATTTTACTATCACAGGCAATTCTATTGTAAAATATTCTTAAACCACACTTTGAAATATTTTTTCTCTAACTGGGCAGAGAAATAGGCTACACATCAGGACTTTTCCTTATCTAGCATTGACCGTGCAACTGAATTCTAGATGGTGGAAAGAAAAAGTGAGGGCGCTTACTTCTCCAAGATTCATTCTCATTTAAATTACATAGGGATCTAGTAAAATGTAAAATCATGAATTTGGTCTATGAAGGAGCTTGAATTTCTGTATTTCAAGCTGAATGCTGGTTAGTCTGGAAATGCAGTTTGAGAAGCAAATGAAACATCTAACTCAAAGTTCTGACCTTAAGTTTTCTTGTGTCTTTCACTGGTCCTGTCAGAGGATTCAGTGAATACTCTAATTCCCCAGCCCTGGTGACGAAGCTACTTATTAACCAGAAGGAACCTTTTCTTCTAATTGCCAATGCGGCTGATCAACACAAGTTTATGATATGAAGAAGAAAACAATTCTGTATTTTGTTGAAAAAGTCAGATTTTGGGGCAATTTTTTTAATAGCTGACTTACACCAACAGAAAAATTGACATTGGGACAGTATATTATCTCAACAAACTAGACAGTATTCACTATTGGCTTAGAATTTGAATCACATAAGACAAAGAAACTGATATTAAATGCTGCAAAGTTGGGGACTCTACCTATGTAGCAATGTGCTGGATAAACCTGCTTTCTGCAATATGAGAGCAAACTGTACCTTCATTGAACCAGTTTTTTATGAATGGTTATAAAGTATGAGATGAATATCTATTTCTAAAAGAATTCAAAATATGTGTATATAACTACAAGAATATTACATATTTATGCCTGATTTCAAAAATTAGAAACAATTATAAACTTACAAAATAGTTGAACTACATGATGAATCTCTAATATGAAAATCTGAAATTCAGATGTTTTAGCTGAGACATTTTGATGACCAACAAGGTGCCTCAAGTAGAAAATTTCAATCCTGTCCTTATATGACCAGTCACAGGCAAAACACAGGTGTATTAACATGCATTAAGCTTTTAAGATATATTATATGACATGCATAAAACATAAATACACTTACAGTTGCATGCTATCTTGACGATATCCTCTTATATATTCAAATATTCTAAAAATCTAAAAAAGTTTTCAAAATCTGAAATAGTCTACCTCCAGAGTTTGCCCAAGGAGTGTTCAACCTATAATTTTTTGTCTGCAAGAATAATCACTTATTTGAAGAATATGAATTGCATACTTGCTATTTCATCTCCCCTAAATACTATAATATCAACTTTCTACAAGAGCATTCTACATAACCATTAACTACTCTTCAAAACCCTGGAAGTTAATATTATCTATAGTAGTTTACTTTTCATTACTCTAGTGATATAATTGAGCTGGATATTTTAAAAGATGATTTTTGATCACAGTCCTGATGCAAATGTGAAGGAGGGGAAGGATTATTTAAGCCAGACAGAGAATTAGAGTTCCCGGTATTCCTGGCTGAGGCATGCTGGCCTCACCTTGAATGTGAAGATGAGCTATTGGTGTCTAAGCCAATTGAACAAAAATTTAAATCTGAGGTGGCAGCTATGACAACAGAACAGATAAACACATCTCATGCCAGGATCCTCTGTGGAGGAGATGTTCTGCTTATCCCACTCAGGATCTTGCCTGCAAAGCCAGTCTCTAATTACCCCACCCCCATTCACATGGCCTTTCTCCCTTCCTTACCTGTGTTTCCTCCTCGCACCCCCAGCTGTTCCCTTCTTACCCTCACATCTCCCCTCAGTCTGCACTCTGACATCTCATGGACCTCTATCCCTCCCACTGACTGTGGTTCCTGTACCCCGGCAAAGTGGTGCCACTCCTGGGATATCCTTCTCACTCCACTTGGCTTCTGACACTAGGCACTGGGATGATTATCCAAGATGACACTATCCTCGCTCTGCTTGAGTGCTGGCAACAGGATCTAGTCACCATCACTGCACTCCCCTTGGAATAAAGGCTGATCTTCCGAAAGTTAAGATATTTATAAACGAATTTCCCAAGAGGAGAAGACAAAAGAATAGGAAGCCCAGTGACTTAGTGATGTCTTTGCCCCTCCACCATCACCAACATAGATTACATTATGATAGAAACAAGAAATAAATACCAGCTGAACTAATTCCCTAATATTTTAGAGTTGCATGTTAGTGCAAAGCTTAGCTAGTGGTGCTCCTTGGGATTCATCTAAAATATATGTTACTCTAAACCAAATTACTCATTCTTGTATGCCAAATTTACTACCTGGATGGCCCTCATCTTATTAAATAATAAAATTACTTATCCAGCCTTCAAAGTCTTAAATGTGATTTTTACCCTTTCCTTCTGATAATGTATATGAAGTATGTGAGCAAATCTTTGCTAAAAATATTTCAGTTTTTGTATTTCTTGCTACTCACATTGGTAGTCATTCTGTTGCTATTTCTTGCCTATCAAGAAGTATTAGCACCATTCTCTTTGCCTTGTTTTGAAGCGATCCCTAAACATTTTATGGGGAATTTAGTCTCCACGAAAACAGCTTTGAGAATTAGGAACTTAAGAAGGTTACTAGGTCCTGAGAGTTCATTCTTTCTCTGAACATAGAAGAGCACCCTTATTATGCAAACGGGGGTCTTCATCTCAGGAGGGGCATCTTCCTTAGTGATGTTTTCTGTGCCCTTTCCCTTCTGCCTCCCACAATGGAAGGAGGTATAGTGAGAAGGCCCCTGACAGATGCAGGTGCTTCGACCTTGGCCTTTCCAGCCACCAGAACAGTTGAGGCATAAATCTTTGCCCTTTATAGGCAGAAATTTCTCTCTCAAGTATTGAGCAGCACAACACAAAACATACTAAGAAAGATTTCTAGTATATATTCCACTTATCAAAACATTCACAATGCTTCCTAACACATTTAGGATAAAATTCTGACTCCATAAAGCACGGATGTGTTTTGGCCCTTGGTTACCTGCTTAACCTCTTTCTCTGCTTCTCAGCCTCCTCTTTGCATTTACTGAAGCTTCAAGGGCACTTTGTTCCTGGAACACGGCCATTATTATTCACTATACTTGAAATAACCTCTGTTCTCCACATGGTTCCTTCCCCATGATATTCAGATCTGGTACCAATAGTACCTTGTTCAAATCAGCTGCTCTTAAAATTATTAAAACAGAAATCACTCTTCCCTTTTTTTTTTCCTCTTAGTTTGGCTTACCTGTTTCTTATTGTTTATATAAAGAATTTATTATATTGTTTTCTATTCCATTCCAGGAATATGTGATAATCTCTTAATTTCCTAACACAACTGCTTGCGGAAGTAACTTGATCAGTACTTTTTTGGAGAAGGAATAAAATGGCAAATTAAGTCTGTTACTCTCTTTAAGTCAAAAAGCTTTCCTCTCGATTTAATTTCACAACTTTTATTGAGGGCATCTGCACATACAAAGAAAAGTGATGGAAAATTTTAGAAGTCCCAGAATTTATTATAGGGTTTCCTCAGCCACAAGGAATTCAAATCTTATTGGGTAATATGACAAATATTTAAATTTCAGTAGCAATTAAAATGTATGTAGGTCAAGTAAAAAGCTATAAGGTGAGGCAGTGGATGATTAATTGCTTTAATTGCTCCATTGGCTATGCAGGACATAATTGTTATAATACTGTGGAGAGTGAATAAAGTACTTCCATTTAAAGTGCTAAAGGAAGATTTTTTATGAGAAATTATAACTGAAAGACAACCTGAAAAACAGATATTTATACATAACAAACCCCAGGCATTTTTTTCCAGTTACTTTATTGAAGGAGCTATATTAAAACTAACAAAATTCCAAGTGACAATTGGTCATAATATTAAGTGAAAATCAAAGTATGGGGGCTGGGAAGATAGTTCAGGGGCACAAGTGCCTGCCTGGCAAGTGCAAGGTCCTGAGTTTGATCCTGGTTCTCAAAAAAAAAAAAAAAGTCATAGTACTGTTTTCATTTCTACTTTTTACCTTCCAGTCTCTGTGTTTCTACATAGACAAAGTTTGTATATCTGCAGTACCATAGAAAGAATTCTAACTTTATTCTCTTCTAACAAGTGTCATGAATATTTTATTTCTTATTGAAAGAGATCCTCTTTTATTATTTATCTATCTTTTTTAGAGTGAAAACACAATCCAAATATTTTTGCATTTTTTATTTTCATTTCAAATGCACTGTAAAATTCCTTTAAAACCATAGATGCATTATTGTGATGGCATATTTCATTCTTCAAATCATGTCACAGTCATTTCCTTCACTGCTGGGACAAAGTTCACAGTGACCACTGTTCAGATGAGAAAGGCTTATATTGGTTCAGTTTGTTGAAGTTCAGTTCATAGTCACCTGGCTCCGAGGCAGAACAGTGGGGTGGAAGGTCCTGGGCAGAGGAAAACCCAGCCTGGTTGAAAATTTGTGAGCTTTCCTTAGATCCGTCTGATCCTTTATTCTGGGACCTATAGTAAAGAAAGCGGGAATAGTTTATAAATTTCTCTTTCTTCTCTCTTAATTTAGGCTGCAGCCACAATTCTTTTTCTTTTTCCTTGTACTTGAGTGAGACTTTATCCACTTGTATTTAGGATGCATAATACATATTAGAAGCTTCATCAATGGTCCTATGGAAATATCCCTCACTTGTTTGAAAAATAAGATTATGCCATTTATCTTTACTTACCTTGAAGGTGGGATAAGAATGCAAAGAATAAAGCTTCCTCAACTATCTTCTTTCATAAATTTTGTCTGCTTATTCTTTGGGACCTATTTTCATATTCCTGATCTGGCTAGGAAGCCAAGATTTACCCAGTTCCTTAGTGGTTGTATCCTTAGTTATAATGATACTATTCCATTTTGGGAGTTTTATCCTTTTCATGGCTTAGTCTTCTAATTGCTATTTTAATGTTAAGGTGCTACTAACCGGTGATTGTGAATATATGTTTGCTTGCTTATGTGTTACTGCTTCTTCTGATCAGCTTATCTGTCTAAAAGACTCCCTCTTTCTATTTCTTCACCAATTGTTTTGTCATTTTTTACAGTGCATTGTAGTTTCGCTTTTTTATTATTGCCCTGCTAGCCTGTAAACATAAGCGAGGAAGCGAGGGTGCTTTGAGCTCCGAACCACCTCAATACCTTGTTGAAAGCAACCTTAAACCAAAAGAGTTGCTTCTTTACAGTGTTATTGTGAAGAAATTTTTCACAGGATAAGAAACTGACCAACAATCCTATTGTTAGCTTTTGAGGAGGAATGTTTTCCATTCTCAGTGATCTTCTGCAAAACCTGCAACCAGTCTAAAGATGACAAAAAAATTCCATATAATTCATAATCTTAAAAATAGAGCTGAAGAGATAGCTCAGGGGTTAAAGCACGTGTCTGGAAAGTTCAAGGACCTGGATTCAATCCCAGGTACTGCATACTGTGCCAGCCCCAGAACCCCAGGCACACCATACCAGCAACTAAAACCAAGCATGAGGTACACGCCTGTAATCTCACCTCTGGGGCAGCTGAGATAGGAGGATCACTACAAGCCTGAGCTGACCAGCAAGATCTTGTAACAAATACTTACATACATACATACATACATACATACATGCATGATTTTGTAAAACTCTAAACAAGAATAATAAATTGGCATTTTCTTTGCAATAATAAAAATAGCTCTGATAATAGTGTTAATAAAAAACAATGATAACAGGCTGTATTTTATTCATTCACCCAGCAACATGTATCAGGTAATTACTTTGTACTAAGTCTTAATTCAAGAATTAGGGCCTCGACATTTAACTAGACAATTATCTTCATCTTTATGGAGTCTATATTCTAGTGAAATATTTATAGAGAGCTGACTATATTCCAAGTGTTCTGTTAATTATATGCATTGGCTCATTGAGTTATTTTACACTGTCCTAACACCGGCATTATTTGTCATCTTAATTTTATAATTAAGTTATGCAGAGTTTAATTTGAACAGCATCAGAGAGCTTATTATCAGTGTGACTGAGTTTCAGACGCGGGCAACCTGGCTCCTTCCTGGTTAACACTTTTGGCCTCCACCTTCTGTTTGCGAGTGTAGTTTTTACTGTCTGAATGTTCTCCACCTTTTACCACCATCTCAGGTATCTATGTGGCTCAGCTGACTGACTGCTTCAGTGTGACAGTGCTGGAGCTACAAGAGGCCACGCACCCTTGGGTACACGAATCACAGAGGAGAAGGCACAAGCAGGAGAAGCTGTGGTCACCACCCAAGAAGGCTGCTGTCTCATAAAGTCACGTTTTATTTGTGGAAATAACAGCACTAGTGAAGATCCAAAGATAAGAAGGACAAAAGAGAGCTGACTGCGGACGTGCACGCCTGTCATCTGGGCCCTCCAGAAGGCTGAGGTACGGAGGTCTTATATTCAAGCTTCGCTTGGACAATTCAGCAACTTATTGAGACTTTGTCTCAAAGTGAAAAATAAAAGCATTTGTATTATTTATAATGTAACATAGGTGATATCGTTCAGCACAAAGTTCCTGAGTCCACCTTGCAGCACAATCGCCCAGCAGAAGAGTAGGTCAAAGAGGGCCAGGGAAACAGTTCAGGGGCATAAGTGCCTGACTGGCAAATGCAAGGTCCTGAGTTTGATACCAGGTACCAAAAATAAATACACAAATAAGAAGAGTAGACCAAAGAGTACCGGTGCAGTAACTGAATGCCTTGCCACCCCCAGAACCTTGACATGCTGTGCCGGCCGCCAAAACAGACTGTGGTGGTGAATGCCTATTATCCAAGCTCTGGGGAGGCTGACATAGGAGGATCACTATGAGTCTGAGCTATGTAGGGAAATCCTGGGCCAAATAAATAAAATAAAATATTTTTATAGCCTCTATTTTATTCTTCACATAACTGATAGAAAATAGAGACTATACAAAATATTTTTGATGGTGAGGGGAACAATATTTGGAAGAAATAAAGAGGGAGGATGGGATAAAGGATGAAAAAGAAGAACATAGATGTACCACATACATGTTCCAACTCCCAGTGATAAATGTAGTCATTATGTACTGTAAAGTTACAGTAGTAAAAGCAAAGTATTTTTGAAACACATACTCTGTTATAAGCAAAAATAAAAAAATGAGAAAACATATTATAAATGTAGTTTTAATGAAAGTATAATGACTACACCAGAAAAAG
>PVKN010020246.1:0-16012 GCA_004027915.1 Capromys pilorides
TGAACACTGGAAGCCCCGCTATGGCTTTCTCTGAGTGTAGCTCATCTCATTCCTCTTCCCTGCTCCCTCTTCATCTTAGCAGCCCTAGTTCAAACCCTGTCACCTTACATCATTTGGGCCTCCAAGGGCCCAGTGTGGGCAGCAATGATACAGGGCGTGTGCAGGAGGCCACTGTGGGCGCATCTTCCCAGGCTGGGCTCAGGCAGGGCTCCTTGCAGGAGCTGCACCCCAGACTTTCCTCTTGCTCCCATGCCCCTCGCCGGGCATCACACCACCCCAAAGCATCTGCCCACAAGGCTCATCCCAAACCCTGCCATGGGGAGGCTCTCTTGCCATTGGCTGAGTGGGGGAGAAGGCTGGGGGGAAGTGTGCTTATTTGTTTGTGCTTTTGAGGCTGCAGCTGCAACTCCTTGCCCGCAGCCTGGAGATGGCGATCATGGCCACAGGAATAGGTGACACCCCAAGAAGCGAGTCTGTGGAAAAGACACCAAGCCCAGGGCGGAGGCTAAGTTACATCTCTATTCTTAATTTTTAAAGTTTGAAATAATCATAGATTCATAGGAAGTTACAAAAATACCACTCAGTGATCCCATGTGGCCGTACGTGGCACCATCTTTAAGGGCAAATTAGGCAAAGCTGGCTGCCCCAAGGGGCCCCGGGAGGCTGGAGGAAGCTTACGAGAGAGCAGCTGCACTCTGCGCTGGGCTTGGCTGCAAGGGAGAGTGGGTCCAGGAAGCAGAAAGTGGTTTCGAAGAAGCCAGTTGTGCCTTTGTGCTCAACATTAATTGGTTCTGGGAGGTACAACAAGTACCAGAACCAAGGAGTAGCAAGCAAACTGTTCCATCTGGAAAGGACAGCAAGTCGTGAGTCACAAAGCTGTTGCCACTGACAAATTCTGTCTTGTACTGCACGCATCCAACACTTGACCAGCATGGGGAAAAGCACTGACATCAAGATGGACGGTTGCCAAATTCAATGGATTTCAAACTAGAAAAGGACCAGGGAAAGACTGTAACCTAAATGTATGTGTCTAAGCCCAGAACAGGGCCTTGCTTCTGAAGTCCTCAGGAGACAGGCTTCTTCTAGTCACTGTACCATCTCTAGGGTATTGTCTTTCTCCTCCTGGCCCAAAATGGTGGCTAGAATTCCACCATCACAATCTCCATGCAGCAAAATAGAAGGACAGAGAAGAAAAGACATAACAAGTATAAGATGACCTTTTTTCTTTTCTGGTGCTAGGATTGAACCCAGGATCTCTACATTGAGTGACCTTCTCAGACCTTTTTATTTATTTTGGGATAGGGTTTCACTAAGCCATCAAGCTGTCCAGATGGGGCTCAAACCTGCATCCATCCTGTTTGGGGTTCCTGAGTGCTGCTGGGATTACAGACATGTGCCACCATGCCCAGCTATAAATAAGCTATTGTTAGGGAAGACTTCCAGGAGCTGCCTGCCATGTGACACTTAGTAGATGCTAGACCAGGATTTAGTCATAATATTCAGTTGCAAATGTGTCTCAGAAGTGCAGTCTTTATTCTTGAATTTGAATCCAAAGCTTTTGTTGGCAACGAGGAAAGACAGAGTGGGTCCCAGGGAGCAAGCAGCTGCTGTGCACCGAGCTCATGAGCAGAGAGATTCTGAGAGGACAGATGTAGTCAGCATCATGGGAAATGCCCAAGAAGCCAAGACAAGTGGCTGTTGAAGTGTCCCAAAAGAGTCAGTGGCCACTTACTGAGGATAAGGACAGTTGTCACCTGACCCCAGAGCTCTACTTCCTTCAGGTAGGTGGGGAGAAAGCCAGATGTGACAGAGATGGAGTCATTGGGTAGAGAGAACCATCCAGAAGGGGCACAGTGAGCTGGCAGGAAGGCAGGGGCACCAGGGTCCTTCTGGTTTGGGAAGACCCAAGACACTGAGAAGGACAGGGATATAGATTTCATGGCTGCCAAGGCAGTTTGCTGTGGGGTTCAGGAATGGGGGGTGGGTACAGAAGAGAGAAATAGAAAGTCTTCATGGGGGCAGATGTCACAACATTGAGAGCTGGGGGTCAGGGCAAGTGTAGGAATCCCCCAGGATAGGGGCAGATGTCAGGGAGAGGGGAGGCAGGGCCTCCCTCGGGTGCTCCCAGGTGCCTCTGATACCACCAACCTCTTCAGTGCTCCTGTGGTCATCACGACACCACCCAACACATCAGTGGTTCCCCATGGGTTCCCAGGAGGATGTCCAAGCTGCTTACCACCTCCTGTGAGGCCTTCCCTGAGCACTTGGCACAGATCAGGATGAGTTTATCCCAAGCCATGGTCTTGCCGGTGCCTGGCTTCTGATCCTCTGTGTGAATAACTAGTCTGCTGGTCCCACCTCCGCCTGGCCACACCTGCAACTTGCTGGAACCTCGGCCTGAGCGGCTTCCTTTTCTCCCGGCCTCACATTCCCACTCATTTGCAGGTGTTTCACCCCAAATAACTGCACCCAAATCCCAGTCACAGGATTCTCTGCTCAGCAAAGCCAAACACAGGGGCAGCTGCCAGTGCCAACGTAAATGGTGACACAGTTGCACCAGGTAGGACACAGATATCTCCAAGCTCTGGGGTCTTCAAGCTGGTGTCAAAATAGCTGCCACCATGACAACATCGACAAGCTTTCAGCACACTTCCCTTCAGATCTTATTGGTTTCAAGAGGCTCACCTGACATATCCTGACCAATCAGTAGCAAAAGTGTTGACTTGGCCAAGACTGGCTTAGGTTAACCACTTATGGGCAGAAAGGACACTGAGGTCAACTACAAGGATCAGATACACACCCAGCATCCTTTCTTTTACTCATGAAATAGTGACAGCTGAGTGACCTTTCATGCAATCAGTCCTATTTTTTCACTATTTTTCATTCATTCATTCATTCATTCATTCATTCATTCATTCATTCATTCATCATTTAGTGTATATTGAATGTCCGCCATGTCCTTGCCCTCTAGGAGCTCACAGGCTAGTTCCTCACATGGAGAAAGTAGAGACAAAATGGCACAGAGAGCTGAGTGTGGTGGGGGCAGGATGGGAAGGCATGACCTTGGGGACACCTTGACCCAACTTTTTGCCTTCTGGAATGTTCTGTCTTTTCCCTTCAGTATTGTGCCTGCCCCACACAGCCACTCTTCTCAGGAGGCCCTTCGTGATGTCTCCAGCCCTCCAGCATCCATCCTTACCCTGAGCCCTCTGTGTGTTCCAATCCCAGAGTGACACTGCCTTGGCAGGGTTAGAAGTGTCCATAGGTCCCCAGTTCTGTTGTGGGTTCCCGGCGGCATCCCCAGAGCTGTCCCACGCCTGGGTGGACGTGGCAGGCCCAGTCACAGCTTGCATATCTGCCTCCTTCATGTTTGTTCCCTTGATTTCTTATTTCATAAAAATCAATTTCTGTCCTGTTTTTGCTGTGTACATAAAAGACTGTGGCATCAGTTAGCCTTCATTCTCCCCCTCCCTTTCCTCTTCTTCTTCTTCTTTTTTTTTTTTTTTTGAAACCTCTTTGTAGGAAAAATCTCATATTTCAGCAATTTGCATTATCCACACACTCAGCTTTGAAGTTCTAAGTTATGGTAAGAAAAGGGCCCACTTATCTGCCCATAAAAAATGTTCAAAGCTTATAAATTCCCTGAAACAGATGTACATTATCATTGGATTTGCCTTTCTTTTTGCTAGAGCATGCCTAATAGCGTTTCGGCCGCCCCCTGGCCCCTGTACCCCGCCCCCGTTAGCATCTTGTCTCCGCGGAAGCCCGCTCCCCACTGGGCCAGCCTGACTTCAAAGGTCCCGCGCTGTCTGTGAGAAGCACCGCACAAAGTGGGAACATAGGGGCCTTTTAAATCCCCCACATTTAAGTCAATAGCATGCCTCCCTTCTTTCCCTCTCCCAGCAGAGGGACAGAAGTCAGCTGCTCCTGTTCTGCTTCCGAACACCAGCTCAGTGATTACCAGAGGGGCGATGGCGGCTTCTTCCTCCCTGGCTCTCCCTGCCCCTGCCCTCTCCTTCCCACTTTCCTTTCTGTTCCTTCCCTGCTTGACAAGATGTCACTCAGTAGCGGGAAAGGTTGTACTGATCCCAGATCTCGGCAAATGAGCGGCTCACGGAGGCTCTCATGGAGACAGAGGTCATCAACAACTTCTACTGGTTCAGTCCATCGCATACCACAATCAGAGCCCCCCTCCAAGTGCGTTCCCAATTCGTCTCTACACTGGGGCCAGAATGTCACATGTTGCTATCCCCTTGCTGACTTTTTGGCAACTTTCAGGGTGATGAGCCTCTGTACCTCCAGGCCACGCCAACCTGAGGCATCCTGCCTGTCCTCGGTGGTGCTGGTCTCCATCAGCTAATCCAAAGCCCACCCTTGCCGCCACCTCAGGGCCTTTGCACAAGCTGTCCCTGCCAGCTGTCCATCTAGCCAACTCCTCAACCTTCCATGTCCATCTTGGAAGTCTCCCTTTCTGCCCCCGCCCCTATCATATCTTTCTGCTCCCTCTTGTATCTCCCAGAAATCATCACAATGTATAACACCGTCATTTCTGTGTGACAGCTGTCACCCCATTAGCCTGCAAACCCACGAAAATACAGAGGTGTGCTTAGTGCTAGAGAAGTTTGGCCTAGTGTCGAGCATGACCGCCAACATAGTCGCTGATCACTGAACACTCGAAAGTGTGGCCGGACAGAGGACCTTGGCGATAGGTGGCCGGGGTGGGTATGGGCCAGGGAAAGACCGGCAAGGCCGGTGCAGGCCCCTCTGAGCAGTGAGCGCCAAAGCCGGGCCATCTTTTGCTTTGCCCAAATCTTGCCTAAAGTTCCTTGTGACTGAAGGGGAATCATAACCCAGAGACTGCCTTTCTACGGTTTAAATGCACAGCAGGATGTTCCAATGTCACATTTTTTCTTCAGAAGGAAACGAGGGAGGAGAGAGGAGGAAGAGAGGGAGAGACAGGGGAAGGGAAGAAAGCAAGATCATAGTGAACCGCTTTGGCCAGGTTCTGCACCAAATCACAATCAGATGCTGTTTTTGAGGACAGAGTCAGAGGAAATGGAGTCGGGTGACCATAGCTGAAATGGCCAGGGGCCCCGCTCCATCTGGAGAGGATCTGGTCAGGGAACCTGAGCCACTCGAGGTCACTGAGGTCCCCCACCCGGTGCCGAGAGCCCAGGGTTGCCCCTTTCTCCCACATCCCCCAGCCCTGAGGTCCCTAGTTCTCCACCTGCACAGACCCTGCCTGTCTCCTGGAAGAGGCACTTTGCTGCTGCCCAAGCACCAGGAGCCCATGGGCAGGAGGCTCCAATGCCAGTCTGTGTTTACAAACAGCCACCAAAGATGCCCTGTGTGTGACAGCAGGTCACATGCTGTGCCTGGCTGTGGGCCACGCACGGGGAGCCAGGCGTGCGCGGCCCGCAGCTGCTCAGCAGGCCTCTTGCAGGCTGCATTCTTCACTGGGCCCTGGGTGGAACAAGGCAGCGCTTGGGGGAATCCAAATCATCAGAGGCAGCGACAGGGCTGTGCGAGGACCCTCACTATTCGCAAGGGCTGTGCTTGCACTTTCACCTGCTCACTCCGCTTTGTCTGTAACTCTGAAATCAATGTTTGCAGTGTCTCTGTGGTTGTTCATGGACCCACGCAGAGCAGCAGGAATTCTGAGTTGCTGGGCCTCACGTTCCCAGATGAGGTTGAACAAGGCCACACTCAGCTTTCTCGTTTCAGCACTCTTTTTGCAAACAAATGTCCTTTTCACGGTCTATTTAATGCCACTGGGCTTTGTGCTGGTGATTTCGCTGCCTCGTGCAAAAGGGCCGTCTGGTGGCCCCAAGCACAGGAGGCCATGATGTGCCTGATGGAGAAACCACACAGGCTCCGTGGGCTCCGCTCAGGTTTGTGGGATAACGCTGCTGGCTGGGTTCAGGGCGAAGGGAGCAGTATCCACTGAATAAGGCGACTTTACACAGCAGCATGCCAACCAGGAATCTGCATCGGCTGGCTAGTGACCAGAGGCTGCAGACCAGAGGCCGGCAGGAATGTCACCCCAAATCTCCCTCAGGAGCAAGGGCTTGGGGTTTGCTAATAAACTGTGCTCAAGGTGAATTTAGGGAACATAACCACTGAGGTGGGCAAGCACAGATATAGCCACAAACATGGCCAGCACCAGGAGCGCTGGGGACCACCAGGCATCCGAGAGCCTGGACGTCAGCCAGGCCAACATCTCTGTCTCCTGAGCCTCTGCTCCTTCATGTTGTCCTAGACTTAGTGGCCGAGGGAGAAAGACTAGCTTTGGTCAGTCTCTGTCAATGCCTGCTAGCCCCTTGGAAGCTTGGAGTCAGTGGCTAACGGCTCATCCCTTGGGCAGGTGTCATACTTTATGTCTAGCCCTACATAATTAACCATGGGTTTGGTAACTGCTTGTCTGGACTGTAATTCAACTTCCTCATTGGTTTCTTCACAGAACTATTCTAAGGTATTATGAACACTGGCTGAGCACATAGTAGGTGCTCTGTAAGTGGGGGATTCAGTGATTTAGACTTCTCAGTAATCCTGGGGCTCAGGCTTGGGCCAGGGTCCTTCAGGGTAAGGATAATCCCAAAAGAGAGGTGGCCAGACATGGTTCCAAAGGCCTTCTCTCATCCAGGAGGAGGCTCCAGGCTGTGGTCCCTACCACTGCCCTATCTCTTCCAGGCTCAGAGCAGTCACTCAATGGCACAGACTCATAGTTGGGGAAGGTCTCATGCAAATGCAGGATTGAGGACCTAGAAGAAGATAGGAGCTTGCCAAATTCACAGTTCCAATCCAGCCTAGAAGGAAGTGACCCATGGAGCATGGGCAGAAAAAGCAATGGCAGATGGCATGGCCCTGAGCATGTAGCTAAGAGGGCACGTGGGTCAGCTGCCTCACAGGGGCTCTTAAGCTGGGTGGGCCAGGGCACCCTCCATCCCTGGGAAGAGCATCTCCTTTCCCAAATCCTCGGACAGCAGGGGTCATTGATCGACAGCCCACTAAGCACTGGACTATGCGCTGAGTGCTCCATGCACACTGAGTCTAACAGTGGCTCCTCTGGTTAGCTGTTACAGGGAGGGGAAGCGAGGCATAGAGAAGTCAGGCCCTGCATCTAATGCCATACAGCTGGTAAACAGCAGCGCTTGGGCCTGAAGTCACTGCTGTCAACCTCAGGCCGTCCCATCCAATCTAATCCAGCCCTGAGCCTGCACGCTGTGATCTGGCTCCCAGGTCCTTCCACCTTCTGAAGCTCTGTCCACCAATCCAAATGTACAGGGTGTCAGGTCCAGAGAATTTAGAGCCATTCCCCTGTGTCCACAGGAGCTGCCAAGGGCACACCGTGCGTGCTGTGTACCCTGCTCTCCACCCTGAATACCTCCTGATTGGCAGCCATCCTGCTCCCTCCTCCAAGAGGGCCAGGGCTGGGGCCTTCCATACAGGGCTCCAAGCATAAGCCTCTCCTCTCATGTTTCCTGCCTTGCTGAGGACACACAGGCCTCATAGGCCCACTTCACAGAGAAGCAAACAGCTCAGAGGTGAGACCACGGCACAGCCAGAGGGAACCAGTGAGTCTTTGGGACTGCCCACTGACGTGGGCACTTTGTGGGCTGTGGGGGAGGTGAAAGGGGTTCTACTGTGAATGAGGGTCTCTGGGCTACTCCCAGAGGCCTCCTCCAAAGGCCTCTTATGCCTGCCACACCCATTAGCCCATCTTTTCTTTATGTCTCCCTTTAACAGGCACAGCCACCCTGAGGTGAGGAGGCCGGGGTCATTCAGCACAGGTGGAAGCGGTGTGCGCCATCCACCCAAAGGGGTGGGCACTTTTTGGCTCCTGCAGGTCGCTGCTATGTGGAAACGTGAGCCTCACCAGAAAGCGTGATCTCATTTTCTCTTTTTCACATGAAAAGGCTCAAATCTAGAGCTTGAGGTGAAACTTCCAGATTTTAGAAATTCATTCAGAATGACTGAAACCACAGTGGATCAAACATTACCCAGTGGGCAATTCTAGAGAGGGCGCTGACACTCAGAGGGCTGACCCCAGGAGGCAGCCAGGCAAGACTGGGAGCAGGAGAGGGCAGGAGAGGTAGTGCCAGGCCCACAGCTTCACAGGAGCTGGAGACCAGGGCAGGACTTGCCTGGTGCCATGCACCCTGGACTGGCATAACAGTGGCAGCTGAGGACACTCGCTCCCCACATGGTCTTTGGCAGGCAACAGAGGCCACAGGCTGGAAGAGGCTGTGCACAGGCTGGTCGGGGCTGAGCATTGGGAACAAGTGTCCATCTGGACCACACACCCCCAACTGTAGTCTCCAATCTCTACAAAGGGAGGAATTCTTGCCCCACCACAATAAGTTGCTCAAAAGCACAATGAACATTTGATCAAATTTTTCATTGGTCTCCAGGCCAAAAAAAGAAAACACAATGAAGATATTTTCCTTTTAAATAAAGCTAACTTATGGACTTCCTTTTATTTTATTTATTTATTTACTTAGGTATGGGTGTTGAACTCAGGATCTTGCCAGGCAAGCACTTATCTGAGCTATCTCCCCAGCCCTCAATTTCATTTTTCAACCAATTCTCTAAATAATACAATACAGAGTTTTCCCCTTCTGTTCTTTCATTGTTGTTGTTGTTGTCAACACCCTTATTTACCAAAATTAAAACTTGGCAATGTGTTGCTTTCTCAGACTTTCACTTGAAATGCTCCTGTGTGGGAAAGCCCCGAAGTCAAGGGCACATGGGCTGGAGGATGCCGGATGCCGTGCATGGTCAGAGGCGTGAGCTCTTCTAGCCCCTCTCTCCTACCCACTCCCTTGCTCCCAATTATTAACCACCTACTACGTGCCGTCCTCTAAGGAAACAGCACTGCCTTAGGAGAAGCCCCTGCCTGCAGGGAGCTGGCAGACCAGGAGAAAGGCAACTCCAGAACCACAGACTCGATCCTCACACTGCCTGTGCCCCTCTGACTGGACACCAGCTAGGGCAGCTCTGGGAAGCAAGGCCTTGTTAGGGAAGGAAAAGCTAGGCTGGAGGTATCTAGATCACTGCCATAAGAGGCCTAGAAAAGAGCTGCTCTGGTGGTACAGGTGGAGGTCCAAGTTCAGGTGGTGGAGAGCTAGCTCTCTCCATGCTTGGGGAACTTTAAGGCTGAGTCCTGCTCTGCTTGTCACCCTGAGGTATGAGTGACAGCCAGGGTGCCCTTGGCCTTCTCCCCAGGCTTGTTCTGGGGCCCTGGCACTTTGTCAAAGAGCGCTGTACCTTAGTCCTTCTCCTAAGACACTGATTCCATCCTCAAACACTTCTCCTCACTCACGGGGAGCTGAAGAAGGGCCCTCATAGCTGACCCTGCAGTAGCCCTTCCTGGTGGCCGGGCAGGGCTCCTCGGGCTCGGAGCTGAGCTGGCTCTGCAGCCAGGCAGCCCCACTGGTGGCCATGCTCAGCCCACACCCCAAGGCTACCCTGGTCTATGGCGTGAAGACATATGTCCAGCTTGAACAGAGAAGTTTTCAAGAGTTTATTCCGATCTCCCAAGTGCCAGGTCTTAATCTTCCAGGGCTTCCTCGGCCACCGGAGCTAGAAGACAGCCAGTCTCAGTAACTCTGGCTCTCTTGGGGAGCTATGGCTTTAGGGTAATGGAGGGCACATGTATAGAATGCTCCAGTCTTATCCTCTGGCAGTACTGGCCACTTGCTTCACCATCCAGGAAGTATCTGGATTCCCAGGAGGGGCAGAGTCTGCCTCCCATACGCTAATGCTCATCCACCCCACATGTGCCAAGTGCAGACCGTGTGTGGTCTTCAGGCCCTACTACAGCGGCACCCTTCCCTGTACTCTATCCTGCCTGCCTCTACCTCTGCCAACAGAGCCAAAGCTTTGCCCAGAGTTCACAGGTAGAGTAGGGATCCTCTTATCTTTGCCAGTGTCATGGGTTAATAGTGCCAGGATTGTTCTGTATGGCATAAGGTGGGAGAAGAGGGCCCTGCTTACATAGCTAGCTAGCTGGGGATGGGTGCCAAGGCCAGGCTGCAAAGGGGCTCATGCTAATGCCCCTCTGCTTGCTGGAGGTATATGCAGGGTCTAGGAGTGCCGCCACGGTCGGGAACGTCACTCAGGAATGCCTGAGAAGAGGGCTTAGGTTCAAAGGTCTGCTGCTATAGGAGATAACAGGACCAAAATCCAGGCCAAACTCCCAAAAAGGTGTGACTATGGATGTGATAAATTGGGGTGACTTGGAAAGGGGCACTGGGCATGACTTTTTGGAGTCAGTAAAGCTGGTGGCTGAACCATCTGTGTTCACTTGGTAAAACCCAGCCCTGCACAGGCCTGGGAAGTGGAGGCAGGGCAGGTGGGCTGGGTGAGACTGGATGGACAACAGGCTGCCCTGCAGCCTGGGGGGCACACGATCCCCAGGGTCTGCTGCATGGCCAGTAGCCCCATCTTCCAGGAGGGGCTGAGGGTGCTGAGTAGGTGTTCTCAGCCTGCTGGCTCTGAGTGCATTTCAGGGTCCCGGTCCTGGACAGGCCTCACGGCAGCCAGGTGATCGCTGTGGCTCTAACAGACCCAGCGTTGAGGAGCAGGCAGTCTGCCTCCCCCCCCCCCTGATCCCCGCAAACAAAACAAAACCAAAACCTTCTCTTGACTGCTTGCTTTCCTGAAAAGTGTAACTGGCACATTGTACGTGAGCCCTGCTCCTTGATCCCCTGGGAGGAAAGCAGGCCCTGGCTGCTGGAGGTCCCCTTAAGCACGCTGAGTGTCCTCACCACCCCATGACACAGCAGCAGAGGGGCCATTCTGTAGTCGGCCAGCAATGCCGTGTGTAGCATGCCTGAGGCAGGCAAGACCTCCTGCGGCCCCAGGGCCCCCCGTGCTGAGTTCAGGGTTCAGAAGCAACACCTGTCCTTGGCAGGGGTGGGGGTCAGCGTTGCAAACAAGACCACCCTTCCCATGCACAGCGGCCTGCGGAGCGGGGCCACAGAGAGCTCACGAGGCTCCCCCTCTTCCCCCTCCTCGCTTGCTGCCCCCCTCCACCCCGTCCTTCCTCCCCTGTCACCTCCCTTCCTTCTTTCCTATGCCTTCAATTTCCAGTTATTTCATACATTCATTTCCAGAGATCACTCACAGTAGCATCAAAATGGCAATCACACTTGCTTGTGAACTCAGCCTCTCCACTGGCCCTTCTGTCACCGGTGCTCATGGACCCTGGACAATGCCTATACAAGGACCCTCAAATACAGTGTGACTGTCAGAGGCCAGGATGAGAGATGACTCACAAGCCTGCAGGAGGGGACAGTGCCTGTAGGCAAGAGCAGGTGGACAGCTGTTGGGAGAAGGGGCCAGAGCTCAGTGACCAAGGGGGACGATCTCCAGATATATTAGGTTGCAGAGAAAAAGGGCACAAGTATGACTACTATGCTGTTCCTTGAGTAAAAATAAAAGGGTGGGGTGGGAAGAGGATTAAGCAGTAACTACAGGGATTTCTTTCTTAAAAATAGATCCAAAATTAATGCCGCAAAACATTAGCATTTGTGAATTCTGAGTGGTGTGTTCAGTTACTATTATACAATTTTCTGTTTCAAATTCTGTGTTTGGAATGTTTTAAAATTACAAAATTTATATGGGGGATATTTTACATAATTCTTTTATTTAGTAACAAAGGACAGCTAACACTTTGATAGTGCTTGCCAAGGGGAAACTGAGGCACCGGCTTGGACAGGGCACCAGGCCTTGAACCCAGGCACCAGCGACTGTGTGCCCAACCAGCACACCTACAGTGCCCAGAGGCCCCAGGAAGCCAGCATGGGACACTTGTGGCCTGGGACAGAGGCGAGTTCACTTTTACTTGGTACCTTTCATACTACTGAATCTCTCACATGTACCTATTACCACTTAATAAATGATTTTTAGAAATGGGGGACACCTCAGTGACCAAGATAAACGGAACCCTGGCGGTGTGGGGGCAGGAGGAAGCAGCCCCTCAAAGGCTGGCTGCTCTGACACCAGCAGGCCCAGCGCCGAGCTGCGGCCAGGATCCACTGTTGTGGTCACTCTGGCCTAGGAACCAGTAGGTCTCGTCCGCTAAGCACTCCTCGTCCTGATGTTGCTGCCAGTGGATGTGTGAGCCCAGACAGGCCACGGCAACAGGTCCAGGGACGGCACAGGCTGATCCTCGTCTTTGCTGAGCCTTTCTGTAGCAGAAGAACCTTTCCTTCCAGTGTTGGACCCAGAATTTCACAGCCAGGGCCTCTGATGCAGCGAGTCCCCAGAGAAAGACAAAACCAAGTCCCAGCTTAATCCCATCTGGCTCCTGTCATCTAAAGCCAGCTCCCTGCTTCACTGGTGTGGGTACACTTGCCTCACTTGAGGTGGATCCAGACTGAACACAGAGATCCAAACCCAGCGGCTATGACCTACACAGCAGTTAAGGGATCCTATGGGAGACTATAGAATCCCAGCACTGCTAACTCCTGTGTGGTCTCACGAGAAGGCCTTAGCCTCTCTGAGGTACAGATGCACTCCCTGGGCTCGCCCGTCCTGCCTTGTAGGGTTGTCCTGAGGACAGTACTGCTGTAGCTCACAGACTATGGTAACAGCTCAAGACTGCTACCTTCAAAAAGAACTGCTTGCTAACTACATTAATCGAACTCAGGGGTCCTAGTCAGGGGACAGAGCAGCAGAAAGGAGGGAAGCTGACATACAGGTTCACTGTTGGCTCTCAAGACCCTTGCTGCCAAGGTGCCTGGCCCCTGGTTCCAGGGTCATGAGCCAGTGTTGCCTCACCAGGACGGAGAGTGGAGAAGAGTCTGGATGTTTGTCTCTCTGGAAGGCCCCCAAAGCAGGCTGCATCCTTAGCGTGAAGACCATGGCTCCTTCACGGGTCCCACACCCATCCCTATCTGAAAGATGGCTT
The DNA here is from genome assembly GCA_004027915.1 of Capromys pilorides. Taxonomy (NCBI): domain Eukaryota; kingdom Metazoa; phylum Chordata; class Mammalia; order Rodentia; family Capromyidae; genus Capromys; species Capromys pilorides. Next base: position 12,917 of record PVKN010020246.1, read on the forward strand.
GCCTCAGGCCCAGCAGCGGGAGTAGCCCACCACAGTGCCAGCCCTGTGGTTCTGCAGTCACTTTGGCCATAACCTCTTTATTTAACTCTCCTCCAATTACCCAGTTTGAGTATGGGATCTGTTTTACAGAGAAACCACACTGGTTGACAGTAGTCTTTTCCCCAGACTCCTCAGGTCCTGGCCAAGTGAAGCCCTACTCTGTGGACAATTCCTTAGGAGCCCAACTCTGGCCCCTGCCCCTACTCCCCATGGAGCTTCTGCACCTTGGCAGGTCTCTCCAAAATCTGCAGGCTCCAGGCCCTAAGAAAGGTTCTCTGAGGACAGGCAAGTGGCTATTTGCATCTGATGGACGTCAGTCCCATGGGCAAGCACCTGCGCTCAGCACACATCCAGAGAAGCAGAACACTGGTCCCGCACATGAGCAGAGACAACTGACAGCGTATTTGTGAAAAGGTACAGAGACATAGGCAGCGGCATCTACCTAAAGCACAGAGAGCTATCAGAACCATATAGGTATATGTTTGCTAATGTGAAAACGCCGTGTTTCCGCATGTTCTGTCCCAACCAATACCACACAATTGCTCAAGCTTGGAAAACCTCAATGTTTACGTAGTTGGTTTTTCCTGGCAGTTTCCAAAATGAGAAGGACAGTCACAGGGACAGTCCTTGACTATGTGTACATCTTTGAAAGAAGAGAGGAGAGAGGGAAGGAGAAGGAGGACGAGGAGTGTATTTCTGTGTTGTGCATGGCAGAAAGGAAGAGGCTGGCTTGAGGCAAGAGCACGGCAATCCCACTGGAAAGGCAGGAAAGGTGACTCCAGAAAGGACAGCTAAGGTTCCAAGTTGGAGACATAAAAACAACAGCAAGGAGGGCGCACATGTGCAGTCCCCTGAAATCCCTGGGAGCACAAGCAACCAGTTAAGGGCAAAACTGAATTGGAGTAACTAAGAGGTAGCAGCTGTTTGTCTTATTGGAGATTTCGAGGGCCTTGAAGCTGGGCGGGGAAAGGGTTCTCCTGGAAGAGACTGGAGGGCAGGGTTGGGGCTGGGGGCTCCTGTGGCTGTAGTCCCAACCCAGAGTCAGTTCTCAGGGAAGTTACATAGTTCCCAAAACATATAAATTAAAGTTTAGTTCTGTGTTTCCATATATCTTCTACATGAAAGCTAGCTAAATATTAGTGGAGTAACAATAATTATTAATAACAATAATCATCATAATAACAATAATTAATAGAATAATAATGCCTTGGGGCATCGGGGTCAGGTCCTTCATATGGCGAGAGGCCCTGGGGAGGCTCTAGGTCTGGTAGAAGTGGTGGTAATGGTGGTGATGTTCGTGGTGGTGGTGGTGCTCATGTCTCTGGACTGCCTGCCCGGCCTGGCTCTCGTACACCACCACGGCGGGCAGCTCCCTCACCTGCTCCCGTCCCAAGACGGTGCTCCCAGGGGCCAGTGGTGCCTGCAGGCCCCGGCAGCCCGGCTGGTTCTCCTTGGCTCGGTGCTTGTGCTTCTTGTGCCCAAGGGGTGCCAGGCTGGGAAGAAGGGCAGGGCTGCCGGCCAGGTGGGCAGAGGAGGGCACGGCAGGGATGGCAGGTGCCAGAGGGGCTTTGCTTCTGGCCCCTCTGGACATGTGGCTCACACCCATGCTCTTGCCCTGGGCCTTGGGGGACCTCACAAAGTGCTTGCTCCCGTCCTGGGTGCCCCGGAGCCGCTGCTGGAGCTCTGGGACCTTGGCGAATGGGGTGTCAAGGAAGTGGAAGGAGCTTGGGTCTGCACCTTGAGGCTTCCGGTGTGGGATGTGGATGGCTTCCGGCTCGTGGGAGCGAGATCTCGTGGGGTTGGAGGTGCGGGGGGGCAGTTCTGACTTCTGGGCCACTGAAGGGGAGCCTAGGAACCAAGTCAACAGGCATTTAATGAGCACCTGCTGTGTGCTGGGGCGGGACCCCGGAGCCACCCTGCCCCCCGTTCAACCAGACTGGTAACACCAGCTCTTCATCAGAGCCATGCCCCAGTGTGATTGTCCCTTGCTGCTGTGGAGGAAAGCTCTCTGGGATGGACCTTTCCTGTCTGCTAATGGGAAGAAAGGCAGGTAGGTCTTCAAAAATGATTCTCTGAGAGAGCCAAGACAGACACTGGCAGACACACTGATAACCAAGGCCTGTGGGCAAGAGGAACTCTGGTAAGTATAGAAACACAGGAGGAGATGGAGCAGGGGAAGTGAGGTTGAGCAAGGCCCTACGGACATGGCAGCCTGACAGCAGCATCTCCCTGAATGCAGCAGCTGCTCAAGGTCAGAGTGGCCACTTTGGGAACAGAGCTTGGGGTCAGAGGGGTGAGGAGCTGCTGGTTTCCATTATTATCTCATGCCCTTGAATGCTATTTGATTTTGTCCAACATTGTACATGTATTAGTGTAATTTTGAAAATGTTTTAAAATGTCACCTCCTCCACGTAGTCTCTATCCTGCTCAGTAAAAGCCACACTCTGCCCAGCCCAGGGGAAGGTTACCACACTGGGCAGTTAGTCCAGCCTATCTTCCCCAGCCCTCCCTGTTGACCCCTGTTGGGGTCCCTTACCAGGCCCAAACTGGGATGTGTAGTTCTCTATCCCTGCGAGGTCTAAGTAGTGGTTTCTCCTCTCAATGTTCTCGTCCACGCAGTGGTGGTAGCAACCAGACTGCTCCAGGCGGCGGTCACCCTGGAACCTGTGGCGGGGAAGGCGAGTGAGCGGAACAGGCCTGGCCACCAAGCAGGGGCACCTACAGGCTGCTGGGTACTGCCAGGGCAAACGCAGGACCTCCATTCCTTTCTAGGTCCTGGGAAGACAGAGGAGGAGTAGCATCTCTTCAGTCTGTGCCTCTGCCCCACTGCCACCCCACCCCCACCAAGACACAGCCCGTTGCCTGGCCTCGCTGGCACTTGTGAGAGGAGTGAACAAGAACCTTCCTCTGAACAGCCCCAAAGCAAAGGTGATGACTTGCTGGTCAAAATGTAAGGATGTTGAAAGCGAGGTCTCAAGCCACATGTGCCTACCATAGGCAGACAGCCTAGCCCTGGCCTAGCTCTCAGGGGAGGTCAGGCAGCAGAAACCATGAACA
>PVKN010020247.1:0-16010 GCA_004027915.1 Capromys pilorides
GCCTAATGACTGTAGTTAATGTTTCCAGAATGAGGGGTGACTAGAGCACATCCTTGTCTTGTAACTGATTTGAGAGTAAAAGCTTCTGGTTTTTCTCCATTTAGAGTTATATTGGCTGTTGGTTCTTCATAGTTGGTTTTTATGAGGTTGAGGTATAGGCCATCTATTCCAATTTTCTTTAGGGCTTTGACCATGAATCAATGTTGGACTTTGTCAAAAGTGTTTTCTGCATCCCTTGATATGATCACGTGGTTTTTGGTTTTGGCTCTATTGATATGCTGTATTACATTTATAGATTTGTATGCACTGAACCATCCTTGCATCTCTAGGTTGAATCTCATCTGGTCATGGTATATAATTTTCTTGATGATTTGCTGTATTCTATTTGCCAGTATTTTATTGAGGATTTTTGCATCTATGTTGATGAAGGTGATTGGCTTGTAATTCTCTTTTTTGGCTGGATCTTTCTCTGGTTTTGATATCAATATAATACTTGCCTCCAGGAATGATTTAGGGAGTACTGCTTCTTTTTCAGTTTCATTGAAGAGTTTGAAGAGTATTTGGATTAAGCCTTCTCTAAGTTTCTTTTAGAAATTAGCTATGAATCCATCAGGACCTGGGCTTTTTTTTTAATCAATTTAGGACAGTGTCTACAGGATGTACAAGGTCTCACTACATAGGTCAGACTCATAATGATTCTCCTGTTTTCAGCCTCCCAAGTGCTGGGATTACAGGCACATGCCACCACACCCAGTCTCAATCATCATCTCAGTGTGCCCTGAGGTGGGACCAGTACAACAAGTTGGGGATTGAACCCAAACCACTGCACTCGGCCAAAGCAGGTGCTTTAGTCTACTAAGCTATCTGTCCAGTCCTTGTGCTTTTCTTTGTCCATACTTTTTTTTACCATTTCAATTTCTTTGGCTGATTTTGGATTATTAAGAGTTTTATATCTTCTTGACTCAGTTTTGGCATTTTGTACCTATCTAGGAATCTGTCCATTTCTTCTAATTCTTCAATTTGTGAGAGCAAAGCTTTTCAAAATGGTTAGTGATGATCTTCTGAATTTCCACAGGATCTGTAGTAATTTCTCCCTTTTCATTCTTTATTGCTTGAATTTGGGTTTTTTTCTTTCCTGTTCTTGAGCAAGTTGGCTAAGGCTTTATCAATTTTATTTCATCTTTCCAAGAACTAGTGTTTGTATTAAGTAATTCTATTGTTTTCTTTATCTCAATTGTATTAATTTCTGCTCCAATCTTTATGATTTCCTCCCACCTTTGGGCTTTGGCCTTGGTTTGCTCCTCTTTTTCTAGACACTGGAGGTGCAGCATTAGGGTGTTTATTTGTTCTCTCTCTCTCTCTCTCTCTCTCTCTCTCTCTCTCTCTCTCTCCTTAATGTGTGAACTTACAGCTATAAACCTCCCTCTGAGAACTACTTTCATTGCATTGCACAAATTCTGCTAAGTAGTGTTTGAGTTTTCATTGGATTGTACATATTGTTTAATTTCACCTATAACCCATCAGTTGCTTAGGTGTGTGTTATTTAATTTCCATATGTTTATGGGGTTTTGTGGTTTCTTTGTCATTAATTTCCAGTTTGATTGCACTGTGATGAGATAATATGCATGGAATAATTTCTTTTTTCTTGTATATACTTGAGCATGATCTATGGACTAGTATGTGTTCTATTTTAGAAAGCATTCCATGTACACCTGAAAAGAATGTACATTCAGATGTTGTTGGGTAGAACATTCTATATGTCCACTAGGTCCATTTGTTCAAGGGTTTGGTTCAACTCTGATCATTTTTTTGGCTAGTTGCCCTGTCCACTTGTGACAGTGGATATTGAAGTCTCCCATTACAATTATATTGGTTTTTCCCCATTTTTCATGTACAATTGTACTTAATTTATGAAATCTGGTATGCCATCATTTGATATATGCATGTTTATAATTTTGTCTTAGTTACTTTTTGCTCATTGCTGGGACAAATACCCAACACTCAAAATGAAGGAAGGAAAGGTTTATTTAGCTCACAGTTTGTGGCAGTTTCTGCTGGATCCAAGGCAAACGATAGTAGTTCTTGGCAGCAGGAAACAATGAAGAGCAGAGGCATCCCCCAATAGCTGTGGCAGCCATCTAGCCTCTCTTTTCCAAATTCCATGCCGGCCCTCCATTCTGAAGATTGGACCTCCTCCAAAGTGGCATCACTGCAAATATAATGCTCCTCCAAAGACCAGGATTTCTTCAAAGAAGCAGGCAGAGCAGGGCCACACAAAGTCTTCCTCAACTCTTTTTTATTTACTTTTTGTGCTGAGTCACTCTGGGGTAGCCCATCTGGCCCTAGGGTGGAACTAATCACACCCCAGGGTGGGACCAATCACATCCCAGGGCAAGCCTTCCGCATCCTGCAGGGTGGGGCCCCCACAGCCCAGAACCAGAAGCGCTGATCCTGCCAGAAGCGCTGATCTTGCAGAACCAGAAGCTTCCTCAAATTGACACAATGTATCAACTACTACATAATTGTTAAACTCTCCTGTTTTATTACTCCTTTAACCAACACGCAGTAATTTCCTTTGTTTCTTCTGATCAGTCATAGCTTGAAATCAGGATGCTTTATTCCAAGCTCCCATTGTATTCTATGCATTTGATTTTTAATCTATATCTTTTTACTTGAATTAAATGTGTTTCTTATGTACTACCTAGAGCTGGGGTTTTTCGGGTTTTTTTATCCATTCTGCCCATTTGTGCCTTTTGCTTGGGGAATTGAGACCACTGACTTTGAGATTTATTATGGGGAAGTATTATTCCTGTCGTTGCATTATTTTCCTGTTGCCTATTTCCTCATTTCCCCCTTTTGTTTACCTGCCAGTTTCTCTTCTTATTGCATAAGCACCATGCGACTTTTAACTGTTTGAGTATGGAAAGAATTAGTGGATATGTTCTCCAACTGACCTCCAGCATTCTAATCTTACTGACATGGGTTAGAGAAGAAGATACAGAGTTGGCAGTCATAAGTCCTTTGAACTAAAACTATTCCTGTTATGTCTTAGAACTAGCATGTTTGCACAAACCCTCATGTGATCAGAGGCGGGCTTTAGAAAGTGACTGAATTATAAGGGTACTAAAGTTATCAGTGGATTGATCCATTGATAATTCCATAGCTGAGCGTGCTACTGTAAGTTGGGATCTGATTAGAAGAGGTAGGTCACTGAGGGCATGCTGTTAAGAGGCTGTTATGTTTTGTATCTACTTGTCCCCCCTCCAAAGCCTCATGAAATTGTGGGTTGAACTTCAAGACCTTGTGATTAACTCATGATCCACTGGAATTACTGGTGTAAGTGCTTCTGGGATTATGAATGTGAGTACTACACCTAGACTGGGGCAGATAGTCTGAGTGCAAAGTAAGGGAGACAGGCTTACTCTCTGTAGCTGCTACAGCTCCCTTTTGCTTCTGCTCTTGCTCTTTGCCACTGCTATGAACTGCTGTCCTCTGCCATGTGTCACTCTACTTTGGAGCCAGCTGAGTATGGACTGAAACCTCCAGTAACAGTGAGCTAAATAAACCTTTCCTTCCTTCGTTTTGAATATTGGGTATTTATCCCAGCAATGAGAGAAGAAAAACTGAGACAGGAAAATATCTCCCTTCCTGGCTTTTCTATCCTCTGTTTGCTTCCTGGAGTCCATTGGATGAGGAGTTTTCCTATATCACGCCCATTTACTATGCTGTTTCTGCTGTGTAGCCAATCACCATACACTGAGCCCACAAAAATCATGAGCCAAAGTAAAACTTTTCTGCTTTTAAATTGTAGATGTAAGCTACTTCAGTCTCATGCTAGGAAGGTGACTAATACAACAGCTTTCTAGAATCACCTACCATCCACATCACATGGCACAACAGGTGATAGAGAAGGAAACTTCTTATGTGAAACTGAAATGTAGAAACTTTTCTTGTGCTGTGGTCAGAATTACTTTAATGGACACACACACACACACACACACACACACACACACACCATGTATGAACCACTTAAAACAGAAGAGATTCGAAGATATTCTTTGGACAAAGTGAACTTCAGCCTAACCTGCAATATTTTCATCTTTCACAAAGATTAGGAACATATAGATTTCATGCACAGATAATAATTAAATGTAAAAGACAATCTCTGTATTCTCCTCCTATTGTTGATAGAATACAAATAGTACATCAGCCAACAGACACCACTACCCATCAGTCACACACAACAGATAACAGAAAATGAGTGAGTCATACTTTATGGCCTTGAATATCTTCATGGTCTGGTTCTTTCTTCACTGAGTGACTACTCTTTACAATGAAGTGTGCTACATTCACCACCTAATGAGCTGAAATCAGACTTATCCGAGGTGTGACATTGTCCAGGCTGTAGCTCTCTGTTTCTTTGTCTTTCTCTACGTCTGTCAGAAGACACAGGAGGGATCATCACAACAACACTGAGATAGCAGTGTCCACTCAGATGAGGTCGTAGGAGTGGTTCAAAGGGCAAGTACTCAAATCATGAAGACTTGCTCAAGCTGGGTCTTAATGACTAAACAGGAGTTGACTGAGAATACCCAAAGTAAGGGGAAGCACATACAAGCAAGAGCACCAACGCATGGAAGGGCACAGAGGGGCATAGCGTTCTATTGCTTATAAAGCATTGCTGCCTTCCATTTGGTAAAAACATAGGATGTGTACATAGCAGAGACATTCAGGGAAGGTATCTCTCTATGAATGTGGCCTTGATACATAGGACTCTACCAAACCTTTGTGCAGAATGTGCCATACTATGCCTAATCAAGGGCCTAAGTGGTACACAAATGCAATCAAGTCCAACTCACAAAGCCATGCACCTGAATACAATTTAGTTCTACCTGAATAAAGGAATTTCCTCAGCACTCAAAGATGCCATGTAGTTTAACCAAAGTCTGGTCAACCTCCCCACCCCCAAAACATAGCTTTAAAACCTTTTCACACCGGTCTCACTGAATCCTCACAACTCTATGAAACAGAAATTATGAATACCATTTTATAGTTGAAGGAACTAAGTGTGAGCTGTAGAATGGATAAGGCATGTGGAAGAAGCTCCAGAACTGCCCAACCTCTGAATGATTATACTTTCCTTTTGCAGCCCAACACCACTGGCCAGAACCTAACTCTCCTGTTATGCCTATCAGTAAAGAAGACTGGGAATGCTAGTCCTACCCCTAATCTATATCCTTCCACATTGAAATTCTGGGAAGGGTACTCTGGTGATCTCTCAAGCTTCTGCTACCCTCCTGAGGACTCCTGAAGATCACCAGACCTCTGAATCTGAGCATGGGCAAATGCCAGGGGGCATGCTTCCTCCATGTCTGATGGATGATGAGGAATTCACTCCACCCTGGCATACTGTGTATCTTTATTTCTATGTGCTTATGTATATTTCCTATATATGAACAAATGAAGACCCAGAGTGCCTCACGAAGATGTGGGCAAACATGCTCATATTGTTGCCTGGGATCCTTCATGATCCTATTCAATATTTATGGAACAATTTTGCATAGCAAAAGTCATAAAATTGTCTGTTGTTTAACAACAGGACCAAGTCCGGTTGGCTCCTTTGGCCAGACATGTAACCTTGGAAGAGAGTCATTTCCCTTTTGAATCCTAGGTAATGGAGGATGGCAAACAGCACTGGTTGTACAGTCATTACATATTCCCCTTCTTTATGGGATGGTGCAGATATTCTATGCGTTCTAGGGTTTTAATGTTGCATCTCCCCTGGGTGTGACTCCTACATGGACACCAGAGAGTACAGTGCTAGATGAGGGCAGGTACAGCTAAGTGCATGACATCATTGTCTGCAGTGGCTGTGTGGAATGAGATATTCATGAGGTATAATCAAGCAAACACCCGATAGGAGAAAGAGTGTGTGTGTGTGTGTGTGTGTGTGTGTGTGTGTGTGTGTGAAAAGTTTCAGCATAGGGAAGATGGAAGAGTGCCAAGCAGACATCTAATTGTGATATATATAGCTGGGTATCATCTGCAGCAAGCAGATCTCCTCAGGGACTTGTGGGAGCTGAGAGAACTAACAACAAGGATGCATGACACTGAAACAGGTGTGTAACAACACAGCACACAATGACCTGCAACACAGTGAATGAGGGCCAAGGAGCTCCCAACAAAAGCGTTCATGGGACAGGCTCCAACCCCACTCTTGTCAGCTGGGCTCAAAGCCTAAGGCTGTGTCCCAAAGATCCTTGATAATGGTACAGGGGCCTGGACTTTGTGTTCTTCCACAGGCTCAGGCATGGAGAACTCTTTATTGCTAATGTAGCAGAAGTGATTTCTTTTACTATTATTTTTTAAGAGAGAGTATGAATTAGAATTAAAGTGGAAAAAATTACATATGATACAGATTTTCACTTAACAAAGTAATATGAATTTCACCGTATTTGTTGCAATACATAGTGCTGTCTTCCAGTATTCATATTACCAGATATATGTATGTAAAATTGGAAGAAGAAAGAAAAACAGAAATGTATAAGAAATTAAGAAGAGAAAAAGTACAAACAATTGAAGAAAGGAGACAAAAGAAATTAAAGTATTAACTGCTTCTTTTCATAGACCAGTAAAAATGCATAGTACAGTTGTCCAAACCACTCTACTTACATACTTAGGTAAATCTCTCTCCCCTACTACCTCTTATGTCCTTCTCAACTCAGTAACTCTTTCCTTTTGAATAAGTTCATTTGCTTTCCCCAGTATGTATTGTGCCCCTTGGATTCCATTTTCTCTTTCAGGTTCTCACACTGAGACAATGTGATGTTTGCACATGTGGGTCTGATTTATTTCACTTAAAAGTATGTTCTCTAGGCAGCAGCAGTGATTTCATGGGTCAACTCTTCCTGATCCATAGTTGCAGAATCCCAGAATATAACCCTTGGCATGCCAAGGTCTCAGGCAAGTCCCAGAGAGGGATAAGCAAAGGCCTTTGTAATGTGACGGAGCTGTTGCCTCTGGCCACACTAGCCCCCAGTCAGGGTTCGACTTCATCAATCAAGTGTCCTCAATATTTCTAATTTCTTTTTTTTTTTTTAAGTATATGCATGCCCTGTCCTATTCTTCTCAAACTTCTGGCATTCTGATTGATAACTCCAGGAAACTGAAAAAGGACACTATATACAGTAAGTCCTCAGTTTATGGATATTCAAATTGCCAACTTCGCAGGTACAGACTTCATGTTATGAGCACATGTAGGTGCAAACAAACAGCAGAAGTAGCACATGTCTACACTGTCACAGTTGTGCTGTGTGCTTACTGTACAGTATGATAGTGCACAGTAGTACAGTGCTCAATCAGAGCCCAGCATGTGTAGAAAGAAGAGGAAAAACAGTGGTGATGTGGAGGGGACCTCTAGGAAGCAAAAAAGCCATATAGATTGTATATTCATGTCAAGGTATATAAGTCTCTCTCTGTCCAAGTTACCAATGAATCCAACTTATGAACATTCTTCTTACGAATTAGCAAAATTCGTTCACAAGTCAGGGACTTACTAAGGGAATATTTGGTTTCTCCCAAGAAACTACCATGGCTCTTTGTCTCCCCAGACTGAAAGAACAGATGATTCTCATTGCCAAGCAGCCCAACACACATTTGCATGTGTGCATGCGCTCTCTCTCTTGCACGTGCGCACACACACACACACACACACTATCATATTCATACCTACTGACACACTCATAGGAAGGTGGGAGCCAGTGAAAGGCACAGGACTCAGAAGAGATACTTTGGTCTTGTGTTCTTGGCCCACCCAAATCAGAGAGAAAGACTAGATTTTCTCTAGGGTGGCACTAAATTGACACCACTGAGCAATTTAACATACACACACACAGTACAAAACTTACCCATGCATATATCTAGCCCCTCACAACTGTGGGTTCCTGTGGAAATAACTCAGGTCTTATGCTCCCTCTCTTATCTGCATAACCATCTAGCATTCTTACGCCATTTGGCAGCAGGGAAAACTTAGGTCCAGAGACTCAGTGGGTGTCCAAAATTGAGCAGCTTCATGCCCTGAGAGCAAATGATCCAGTAAAGGAGGAACTCCAAAGAGTCAAAAAGTAACAAAACATTTATTTTTAAAACATGACTATCCAACTGACCAAGATCCTAAAATCCCTAGCATCATATTGCATACTGGGCTCTGCTGGCACACAGAAAGAACTGCATCCTGCAAGGCTGCAGCCCCAGGCAGGACCTGAACAGGGAGGGCTTAACTCCTTGGCCAGTCTGTCCTTGCCAGGATAGGGAGGCTATAATAGCTCCTAGGCCACAATGAGCCAGATGTCACCACTCTGCTTAGTTCATCGTGGATAGGTTCAGCGGCACACTTAATACCTATGAAGTTGGCTTCACTCAGCCCCTCGAAACGGTTTACAGATTCTTTGCCCACTAGAGTAGCTAAGTGGCGCCCATCACCTGAGCAGACAAATGAAATAGGCATCCAGCCACAGGCAGTAGCAGGCATGCTGTCTTGAGAAACGCTGTACCCAAACCCAGGGAGGTATGGCCTGTTCCCCGGGTGGGCTGGCCGCCTATATGTGTGTGCAGGGCTCTCAAGCAGCTGTGTCTTGGGCAGGAGCACCAGCATATCTTTAGGTCCTGTCTCACTGCCACTAATGCAGCCGCAGATAGGAGGGGACTGAGTAATTGAAGAGTAGGAAGTCCATCTTATAGAGGTCGAAGAGGCGACGCTGGTAGAAGGGGCTGATGTCCTGGAAGAGGTGTACGGCTTGGTCTTTCACAGCTGCCGCTTTAGGCCGTGGTGGCATCGGAAAACTCATCCCGGACTCACCCACCAAGTCCAGCACGAAAGCAGCGTCCTCCGCCAGAGTCTCAAATTTGCCCACAACATCATAGCGCAAGCGGCACGGATGGCAGAGCGCATGCGCACGCTCCCAGTGCTCATTGAAGGGTTCGTCACGCCGCGTGCGTGGATCCAGCAGGTAGCTCAGGAATTCTGCAAAGCGTACATCGTGGCCATGTGCCAGGGAATCAGGGTGTGCACCAGGGCGCAGGCGCCGCACTATGCGCGTGCCATAGCGCCGCTGGAAGGCCTCGCTGTAGGGCCTCAGGAATTTGTTGCGGTACGCAGACGCCAGGCGCTCGAAAGGCTCGCGCACAAATAGGAAAGCCAGGTAGTTGCGCAGGCGCCTGTTGATTTCGGCAGGGCTGAAGTCAGCCAGCGAAGGCAGGCTGCCCGGCGCGTGTGCCTCGTGCGCGGGGATGGCGCGCGGGTCACCACCGGCGCGGCCGCTCAGCGCCAGCAGCACGCGCTTCCAGTTGGTGCAGGCCACCTTGGGCACGTAGCAGTAAAGCAGGCCATGTGCGTCATCCACCAGCACGTGCCGCAAGTCTTCTGGGCGCAGCAGGTGTTGGCGACGCGTGAGGCGGCTGCAGGTGCGGCGCAGAAGTTCGCGCCGCTGCCGGTGCGCCTCTGCCAGGAGTGAGCGCGGACTCTGTAGGCAACAGGGAGAATAGGGTTCCACTCAGAGCTGCTGGCCCCGAGCTTCTCTGGTCACAAGGAGGAGCTCTGCAGCTCTGCTACTGTGCTAAAATGACAGGCCCAGGGACTGGTAAGAGCAGGGCATCTGGAGGTGAACCTAGAAATGCCACCCATCACTGTGGTTTAGTCCCCAAGGCCTGATCCTATACTTGAATTTGGGAGAATTGGAATCTAAACTTGCAGAGAAACGGTGAAGAATGTGACTACTCATATGTGCTAGACCCACCAGGGGCACCATGAGGAATACAGAAATGAATGGTGACCGTCTCAGCATAAGCCCAAGTAAAGTATGACCTCAATGTGTGCAGTGTGACAACTGGCACAAATTGCACACTGTTTACTAAAAGTAGGACACTGCATAAGAATTGTAAATGTGCAATTCCTTATAGAGAGGGAAGCTGCATGCCTGTAAACCAAGCATTCAGGGAGACTGAGGAAAGACAAGTTTGATCCCAGCCTAGACAACTTATCAAGCCACTATCTCTAAATAAAAGTTACAAAAAGAATGGGAATGTAGTGCAGAACAAAGGCCCTGGGTTGAATCCCCAGTACTAAGAAAATGGTTTCATTTCTTAAGATTGTAAGAAAAGACTTCAGGATAGAACAGAAAGGGTAGTAACAAACATTGGCCAGGGCACAGAGAAAGTGGAACCTGTGTACATTGCTGGTGGGACTGTAAAGTGGTACAGCTGCTGTGAAGAGCTATCTGGCAGCTCTTCCCAAAATTAAACATATGACCCAGAAGCTCAGTCCTGTGAAAGCACCCTGTGAAAATCATTTCACACAAGTACTTGTACATGAACGTTCATAGCACCGTTCCTACTAGCCAAAAGGTAGAAGCAACCCATGTGTCCACCAACTGATGAGTGGGTAACTAGTGTAGACTATAGCCCTACAGTGGTAAACTATCCATCCATTAAAAATGAATAGATATCTGATACGTCCTTCAAGATAGATGAACCTCAAAAGCAATATTCTGGGTGGAAAAAAAAGGCCACACACAAAAGGCCAAAAATGCAAATGATTTTTTGGAAAAATGATCAGAACAGGCAAATTTGTAGAGACAAAAAGTAAATCAATGGTTTTCGAGGACTGGGGAAGGAAAAAGGCAGTGATTTCTAATAGGCAAAAGGTATCTTTTGGGTTGATATAAATTTTCTAGGATTAAATAATGGTGATAGGTGCACAATTTTGTAAAACTACAAAGAAACCACCGAATTGAACATTTGATAAACATGAGTTTGATGGTGAGTTATTTCTCAGCTAAGAACAAAGGCTTTGGGGTGTTTCCACTTCGGAAAAGGCCAACAGTGAATGAAGTGGTGGAGCTCCAGACATTATGCTTGCATGAGACCATCTGACATTAGTGGGGTGGGGAATGGGTAGTGTATTCTCCCATGCATGTGTATACTCCTGTTTGTGATGCTTGCAAAAAATTAAGAAGGAATTCAGATACTTACCAGACAGTAAGGGAAGCAAAACCTAAAGTACAGAAAGCAGTGTAATGTTTATACTTTGAAAGAGCAACAAAGGAAATGGAAAAATGTTTCAGCAAGGCTAAATGGAGGGATTCTTTAGAGAGATGGCTGACATAGTAACAAAATACACAAGGCTGTATTTTGGTGCAGAACAACACGAGATGAGAATAGATGATGAGAATGTACGCATTACTTGACTAGTCTTCTTGTAGCATATCTGTTTGTTTAAAGTAGAGAGAGACAGACATGGGACACACATATGTGTAGGAGAGATTCTGGAGAAGTTAATGAAACCCAGAGCAGTGCTGTTCACACCACTTATAGGGCTAAACCATGTCTAAAGGACACACAGAGACCTAGTCACCTTTAAAGAGTGGTCTCTGAGACACCTGGGTCCACATGGTGCCAGAAGAAGGCTGTACTGCAAGGCCCTACATCCAAGGTCTGCTTTCAGCCTCCAGAAAACTCACCAAGTTCTTGTGGCAGGAGTGTCAGCCATGTACCTACCTGCCAGCTCTCCTGCTTCTTTGTCAGTTTACCCCAGTGTGCCCAGCCTTGGGAGGAGCCAGCTCCCAGCCAGCTCTGGGGTCATGAGGAGAAATTACCATACTTTGTAGAGTTTTTGTTGCTAAGCTAGGATATGCAGGAGGTTAGGTGCATCTGATGCACTTTAGACATTCAAAATTTTCCACTTAGCATATTTCTCAGAATATAACACTTTCATAAGTCAAGGAGCATCTGCACAGGGTGTGTGTGTGTGTGTGTGTGTGTGTGTATGTGTGTGTGTGTGTGTGTTGGAGGATGGTATAGTCCTAGCAGGACTTAAGTATAGAAATCAGTGAGCTACTGGGTCCATCTGCTTGTGAATAATGTAACAAGAAAATGGGGACTCAGTGCACATTTCCTTGTTGTAGCATATACTAAAATTTGAATATTAGATTAAGTTCTGTGTCTTTATTGGTTTGTAGAGTTCTCAGGGCAGGCCTTGATCTATTTTATATTTTTTCCTAGCACTAGTGATTAACTCCAGGTACTTTGTATGAAGCTACAGCCTTAGCCTGATGGGGTAAGAGAGACTCCATTTCCTTTCTGTAACTCCATTTTAACAAAAAAAAAAATCACTTAGGTTTACTCAAACTGTAGATAAACTCACTCCCTCTCAGCCCTTCCTCTGTAGCTAACTATAAACCCACTGAGAAAAACAGACTATAAAAAGGAAACAAGTAGAACAGCTTAGGAAGTAGGGTGAAAGTCAACCCTCAGTATTATATGGCCAGCATCTGGTCTACAGTACCTGGAAAATGGAAAAATGCACACCTTGTAACAATTGTGTGGCAATTCTGCAACATCCCTATGAGCAATGAAAATGTGGTTGCTATGGATACCTAAGAAGTATATAACCTGAAAACAAAGTTCAGGTTACTACCTACAATTTGGGAGTCCTGACCCCTATGATCTCGAGCTCACTATAAAAGAGTCTTCGTTCATATACACTCATCTCTTTTGTGGTTTTATCTTCACTTGCTGTCATCTGTCCCTAACAGTCCTTTCACCTTTTATTTTTCAGGCAGGGTCTTGCTAAATCACCAAGGTGCCCATACTGGACTTAAACTTGTGATCTCCTACCTCAGTGTCCCAGAATACTAAGATTAAAGCGTACAATCCCACTCCTGGATGTTTTACTCTCATTTATGTTTACAATGTGTGGAACAGTACTGCCATCCAAGGTAGTCTCAGGCTCTTATGGAAGGAATGAAGTGAGTAGAGACTCCAGGCTCCCCAGTTTGCTCGCCATGATGTGTTCTTGTCTCTCTCTGGACAAATCCTGGGGATGGGGAGTCTCCTCCATGTCCCACTGTAGAATCCATCCATGTGACAGGTGCAAGTTAGGGCTCTAGATTTCCTAGCCTAGGGGCACAGGGAGGCATCCCTGAGGTAAGTCTGTCCAACCTACCTGGTCCAGGTCATAGAGCAGCTGCAGGGGACTCTTTCTCTCCCCACCAAGCCAGATGGAGCCCAAGGCCTTGTTTTCAAATGCTGTTGAGCACAAGGAAAGAAGTGTCACCGCTGCATCAGGTGAGCTAGCCCTAAACCAACAAGGTTTGACCATCCCACTTAGGATATGTCTTTTCTGGAACTCAGTTTCCCTCTATTTCCTACCTGTCTCCTGGATGTTTGGTGAAGTAAGGATATTTATGGGGGCTCTAATCTATCCGAGCAGTATTCTTTGAGTCCTTTTTGCCCCTATGTCCTTCCCTCTAAAGCTGGAGCATGTGAGACAAGAGGGATGGAATACCCAGCCCACCAGCTTTCTGGGAAGGGGTCTGAGCTCCAGCCTTATCTTCTTCAATCCCTTCATCTCATACCAGTGTCCCCAACACCTCCACGTTTGTAGAGCCCTGAGGGGCTCACCAGTCTGGCTGGCTTTCCAGCATTCCTGGCCCTGGATGTAGTCATCCAGGAAGGGCTAAGTAGTATCACTGAGATACAGGTCTAGATCAAATATTGACAATTCTTGAACTTGTAAAAATTTTGAAGGAGTTCAGACTATTCAAAACAATCTCAAAAAAGAATAATTAAAAGATGGATATTTCCTCATTTCAAAACTTCCTATAAAGCTACAATAATCAGGATTACATGGACAATGGTCAATTGTGATAGAGGTCAAGGAAATAGAACTGACAGTTCAGATATCCTTATGTTAATGAACAATTGGTTTCTAATGCTACAATACTTCAGTGGACAGAATAGTCTTTACTGGATATCTGCATTCAAAAGAATGAAGTTTGATATCTACCTCATACCATATCCCAAAACTAACTCAAAATGGATCATAGACCTAAAAGTTGGAAGTTAAAAGTATGAAAATCTTACATGAAAACACAAACTTAAGCCATGTGTGGTGGCACATGCCTATAATCTCAGCACTCAGGAGGCTAAGGCAGGAGGACCACTGTGAATTTGAAGACAGCCTGGGCTACATAATGAACTCAAGGCCAGTTTGAAATATATAGCAAGAAACTATCTAAAAAATGAACAAAGTACTTAAGAAATAAAAATAAGGCATAGATCTCCATGTTCTTTAATAACATAATAACAGTAACAAAGATGTAGAGAACTGAGCCCTTATTGATCATTGGCGGAAATGTCAAATAGTGTAATTATCATGGGAAACTGTGGCAATTCTTTAAGAGTGTACCACAAAGGGCTGGGGATACAGCTCAGTGGCACAGCCTCTGTCTGGCAAGCTCAAAGTCCTGAGTTTAGTTTGATTCCTAATATTAAAAAAAGGAAAAAATATTCACAGAATTACTGTATAATCCAGTAATCTCACTCTTAAAATATATATTTTGGAGAATTTAAAACATGATCACACAAAAACTCATGCACAAATGTTCCTATCACTGTTATTCATAATAGAAAAAAATGAAAATTCATCAATAAATGGATCATATCAATGAGGTGGCCTGAGGGGTATAGTTCAGTGGTAGTGTGTTGGCCTAGCATATGTTATGTCTTCAGTTATATCTTCAGTGCCACCAAAAACAAATGTACCCATAAATTGACTGTCACTTGGTTATAAAAATTATAGAGTGTTGATTCACATTCCAACATGGATGAACTTTGAAAACATTATACTAAGTGAAAGGAACAAGAAACAAAGGCCAACATATTATATGATTCCATTTATACAAAATGTTCAGGTTAGGTAAATCCAAAGAAACGGACAGGGCCAGCCAGATAGCTCAGCAGACTAAAGCACCTGGTTAGGCAGGTACAGGGACCCATGTTGGATCCCTGACATGCATGCTGACCCCGACTCCGGGGTCCACTGAGATGGTGACTGAGACTGGGCATCATGGTGCATGCCTATAATCTCAGCACTTGGGAGGCTGAAAACAGAAGGATCACTATGAGTCTGATCTGTGCAGTGAGACGCTGTAGAAGTGTACTAAATACATTTAAAAACAAAACAAAACAGAGAGAGAGCAATGATGACCAAAGGCTGGTGGGGAAGGGATAAACGGGGAAAATAGGGAGCAACTGCCAGTGGCCAATGTTCTGGAATTACAGAGTTGCACAGATTCTGAAAAAACCCACTGAGTTACAAACTTTAAAAACTGAATATGCCGTCTTTTCTGGCTGGAATCATGGAGGGTGTCAAAGAGAAGAAAAAGAAAGTTCTTTCTGTGCCAGAAACCCTTAAGAAAAAGTGAAGATATTTCACAGAGTTGAACATAAAATGCCTGAGAAAGGAGTTTTCCCAGAAGACGCTTCACAAGGCAAGGGGGAAGCTCATCTATGAGAAAGCCAGGCACCATCATAAGGAGTACAGACAGATGTGCAGAACTGAGATCTGAATGGCTTGGATGGCAAGAAAAGCTGGCAACTTCTGTGTCCCTGAAAAGCCCAAATTGGATTTGTCATTCGGATCAGGTATCAATGGTGTGAGCCCAGAAGTCTGCAAGGTATTGCAGCTTCTTTACCTTCGCCAAATCTTCAGTGGTGCCTTCATTTAGCTCAATAAGGTTTCAATTAACATGCTGAGAATTGTGGACCCATATATTGCATGGGGGTACCCAAACTTGGAGACAGTAAGTAAAACTAATACACAAGCGTAGCTATGGCAAAATCATTAAGAAGCAAATTGCCTTGACAGATAATTCATTGATTGCTTGATCTCTTGGTAAATATGGCATCATCTGCATGGAGGATCTGATCCACGAGATCTATACTGTTGGAAAACTTTTCCAAGAGGTAAATAACTTCCTGTAGCCATTCAAGTTATCATCTCCACAAGGTGGAATGAAGAAAAAGACCATCCATTTTGTGGAAAGTAGAGATACTGGGAATAAGGAAGACCAGATCAGCAGGTCCATTAGAAGGATGAACTAAGGCATTTACCATGGTGGTTTTATGATTTGGTCAGTTAATAAAGTATCTGCTTCCAAAATAAATAAATA
>PVKN010020248.1:0-15963 GCA_004027915.1 Capromys pilorides
TAGAAGGGGAATATCTGAGTTAAATTGAATTTCTCTCTTTAGCTTTTCCTTTCTATTTTTTTGTGGGGGCTACCTGGTATTGAGCTCACAACCTTGTGCTTGCCAAGTAGGCACTGTGTCATGGAGTTCTAGCCCTATCCCTCTCCTTAGCTTTTTGAGGAATCTCCATATTGATTTCCAAAGTGGTTGTGCTACTTGATCTGTGCTAATGATGTAGAATGATTCCTTTCTCCCTGCAGCCTTGCCAGTATTTACTAGTTTATTGGGTTTCTGATAATGGCCATTGTTCCTGGCATAAGATGGAGTCTGTTGTTTTAATGTGTGTTTCTCGAATTGCCGGTGGTGTTAACATTTTTTCACATATTTATTGGCCATCAGCTGCCACATTTCTGCAGCAATCATTGCAGTTAACCTTCCACAGCTCTGTGAGACAGGAATGCAGGGATCGAGTTGCCTAATGAGGGACTGATGGAGAGACACTTTGTCCACCTGCAGCCTCTTGTTGGTGTAGAGTAGAAGTGCATATTTACATTGCAAGCTTGGAGTGGTTGACTTATTTCAGCAGCTGAATCAAGGAATTTAAGTAGTAGCAGTGTATTACCACAAGGACGGCCTGAAACAGAGAAGTCAGGATTCCTAGTGTGGAACCTGAGACAGGAAATTGGTTAATTCAGTGAGTTTTTTGTGCTAAGGATAGGAAATCTGAAGTTACTAAAATCCATGTGTTTATAGTGTTTTTGTTTTATTTCTTGAATCAAGATCTCACTATGTATTTCAGGCTGGCCTTGAACTTCTGGAGATCCTGATGAAGGAGTTGAATAAGATGATGGTCTTATTAGGGTCTCCAACAAATAGAAAAACAGGTCTCTTATTTTCTTGCCACTTTCCATATAGTCCAGGCTGGTTTTAAACTTGCTGCAGTCTTGCCTCAGCTTCCCAAGTACTGGGGTGACTGGTGTGCACCCTTTGCCTAGCTCTTTCTCTTTTTTGCATATGTTATGTTCTTTAATATTCCTCACCCATCTCTGTTCCTAGAGCTGTGCCCATCTTCAGTGGTCTAGACCACTAACCAGTGGTTTTGTGAAGCTTCTGTGGTTCCCTGGTGAGAACTGTGAATTCCTGTCCTGAGCTCCTGGCTGCACTATGATGCCCTCAGCCTCGGTCTCAGCTAACCAGTGCCTTCATTATTTACTAGTGTGCCTGACATTTTGCATTCAGCTTTAGGCTCCTTGAAGGGTTCCAGGCTTATGTTTTTATCCTGCATGAGGCCAAGCCAGGGCCCAGTAGGTAGATGGGGAAGGTGTGGGAGAGAGTTAACGAAAAAGGCAAAGGATGTCACAGTGGCAGCTGCTCCCTCTCCTCAGGCACAAAGGAAGCCTTTGCTTAGTCTTTGAAGTGTTTGTGTCTAACTAAAAGGCTCAGAAAACCCCTTTGGTACTCTTTAGATTACTCCTAGGCCACTAATATCAAGTCTGTGGGTCCCCAGGTCTTAAAAAGGTGATTTTATAGAAATACAGTGGTATCTCGAGTCATGAATACTTTTGTTTGCAGGCAATTTGGTTCAGAAATAAGCATTTGGCAAAATTTTGTTTTGGTTTGCAAACTCTGTACTGGGTAACAAACATGACCCCAGCCATCTTTCTCATATGAACACCAATGTGGCCATCTTTTCCAAAATTATGAAACAAATCACATTTGTTTCTGAGTCGAGGCACCACTGTCCTAACATACCCAGCCCTCAGTCAGAGTGAGTGAGTTGCAGAAAAGTCAGGTAACTCAGCGCAACCAGTAACATCAAGAAAATCACTACTCGAACTTCGATGCTCTACTTGGTTTTGGTTTTTGTTTTTCAGTCAGGGTCTCACTGTGTAGCCCAGGTTGGCCTCAGGCTGTGGTGATTTTGCTGGGATTATAGGCTGGTGCCACTGCATGTGGCTGGGACTCATTTAAATATCCTGAGCATTTACATTTAACACCATCTCTGATACAGACTTGGCACCTCCCGAATTTGTTCTTTTTTTTTTTTAAGACAGGGTCTTATTGTAAAGTTCAGGCTAGCCTGAAGCTTACTGTATAGCCCAGGCTGGCCTTGAATTTTCAGAGAACCCACCCCCTCCCCTTAGGTATGTGCCATCATGCCCAGCAGGAGCTTGTTCTTTAACTGGGCATGCTACTGGGTCTGGAGCCCCAGGTTGGCAGGGATGAAGGTACCCATACAGCCAATGCTGTTGGGTGGGTACGCCTGAGGGCCATTCTGGAGACTGGGGGTGGTCACAGGCTGTCTAGCAGGACTGCCTAGGTAAGGGTCCACAAGCACTGCTTTGAAATTTGGGGTCCACAAGCTCTGCTTTGAAATTTCACCTTCCTGCTTTGGAGATTTTTGTTTGGCCCTGGAACAGAGTTTCCTAACTGGGCTTCCTGCTGCCTACAGTGTGTCTGCTGAATCAGAAGCCTTCAGCTTTAGGGTCAGACTCAGCATTCCTTCAGAAGCCATTTCTTTTTCATTAGTGGTTGAATCAGAGCTTCTGTGTAGCTCAGGTTGGCCTGAAACTTGCTGCATCTTCCTGCCTTAGCCTCCTGAACACTGGGATTATAAATAGGCCTGGTGAATGGTCACTGAAAGCAAAATCCAAGCTTCATGAGGAGAGAACCTGCGCACCATGAAACAGGGTAAATGAGAAGCAGGATGAGTGAGCTATGTGGGTCCAAGTAGAACTCCTGCCAGGCTGCTGAAATTGTAGACCTGTGCCTTAGAAGGATTAATTCAAAGTCCAACATCCTGATGTCTGGGGTCCTAACATGGTAAGAAAAAAATATTAAGGTTTTAAATTAACAATTAAAAAGCTAAGTTGTTTTTTTTTTTTTCAAATTTATCTTTATCTTTTTGTTTTTTTTGCGGAACTGGGGATCAAACTCAGGACCTTGCACTTGCCACGCTGGCTCTTGTGCCCCTGAGCTATCTCCCCAGCCCCCTAAAAAGCTAAGTTTTAACTAATATTAAAAATAAAAATTTAAGGGCCAGTCAGATAACTCAGCAGACTAAAGCACCTGCTTAGGTAGAGTGCAGGGATTCGATCCCCAACATGCCATGCCGGCTCTGTCCCTGGGATGTGCTGAGACTGGCGATTGAGACTGAGTGTGGTGGCTCACACTTGTAATTGCAGTGCTTGGGAGGCCGAAAACAGGAGAATCACTATCAATCCAATCTGTATAGTGAGACCCTGTCCTTAAAAAAAAAAATTAAGAATCCCATTAAGATTTTCCTGTGCTGTAATCCCAGCACTGAGGAGGCTGAGGCAGGAGGATGGTTGCAAGTTCAAGACCAGTCTGGGCTACAAAGTGTGCTCAAGGCTATCCTAAGCTACATGTCTCAAAAAGACAAAAAAAAAAAAAAAAAAGATTTTCTTGCAGAGTCATCCCTGGAATCTGTAACACTGGTGGTGCTCAGGAAGATTACTGCAGGTTCAAAGCCAGCCCAGGGTAACTAGTGAGTTCAAGGCCAGCCTGAATTACATAATGAAACTCTGTCTCAAACAAAACCAAGTAAGACAAAACAAGAAAACAAATAGTTTGACTGTTTAAACCAGCTGGATTCTAGATGAAGGCAGAAACATTCTGTAAGCTGGGGATAGCTCCTACATTCTCCAGGATGTAGATATTTCAAAACAAAAGAACATCTAGAGCAAACAGAATGTAGATATTTCATAAGTCTGACAGATGTGTGGTGATGTTTATTATTTACAAAGAAATACAATCCTTAGTTCTGTCGTTTCATTTGATTCGTTGATAAAGGGTCTTACTGTTTAGTACCTGCTGGCTTTGAGCTCCCTGTGTATCCCAGGCTGGCCTGGCAGTGTAGTGATCATCATGCCTCAGCCTCTGAGTGTGTGACTAACTGGACCTCAGTCATTTCCCAAGCAAACCTCCCCTTCCTCCACTACTGCATCAGCCTTCGCTGTCTGAGCCTTCCCTCCCTCCTGGTCCTCAGGCAAATCCTCCGGTCCCTCCACTGTGAGCTGTGAGATACAAGCCAGGGCTAGGCCTGAGGCAGCAGGTTTGTACAAAGGGTGAGGTGGCTAAGGAAGAATGAGGAAGTTGGGGGATGGGGCTTGCTCTGAGGCTGACTGGTAAGGCAGGGAATGAAGAGCCGGAAGGGTGGGGTGGTTGGAAATCTTTAAGCAAAGGATTTCACTACCTCGTATCCCTTCGCATTTTATTTTATTTTATTTTGTGATACACGGGGTTGAACTCAGGGCCTTTACACTGAATTACATTGTCAGCCCTTAAACTTTTTATTTTGAGACGGGGTTTAGCTGAGTTACTGAGTTGTCCAGGCTAGGTTCAGACTTGGCCGTCTTCCTGAGTGCTAAGATCCTAAGCAGGCACCACAGCCTGCTCCTGTCCCTTCTTGTCCTCCCCATTCTCCTTTCTGTCTTTTGCTGGTGCTGCTAATTGCTGATTGTGTGTGATGGCAGACTAGGAGAAAGCTGGGGGAGGGGTCGTGAGTGTGCTGAAAACCCAAGGGGTAGGTGGAAGATAACCCCAATCTGAAGGTGGAGGAGGGGAAGGGGCATGCTTGTAGCATAGGAGTTCTCTGCCTTCACAAAGGCAGTTTGGATGAAAGTCAGATTGGAGCCCCTCAGTGGATCCCAGAGAGTTTGGGGTACAGTTGTGGGACCTTGCCCATGGGCACTTCTATTTCACTGGCATACAGGTGACAGTTTTCATTTCCTGCAGTTTTTATTCGGGAAGATTGATTTTCAAAGGGAAATTCCTAAAAGTGGGGCCATAGACAAGTCAGCAAAGCAATCGGATTCAAATGTTGGAATTTTCCTTTTGAAATTGAGGCAGACGTCTTGATTTTTATAAGAAGAAAACTTCCCCTGGAAACATTACAGATTTTTCTTATGTTATTATAGTTTGTAATTATGACAAGTATTTAAAAAAAAAAAAAAGTTAAGGGGTAGGATCACTTCCAGGTACTGTATGGCCCTCACAGTTTATTTGTTCTGCAGAGGAGAGCAGGTGTTGAGCACTGCATTCCAAGAAACTTCTGCGCAGTGAGGAAATAGACAATTACGATACAACATGTTTTCATTAATCAGGCTTTGTGTGATTGGACTTGCATGAGTCCTCTGTGGAGCAGGGTATTGAGGAACACTTTGCAAATAAAAAAATGAAAAGTAAAAAAAAATAAATAAAGATAACCTTATAGCCTGGCGTGGTGCTGTATACCTATAGTCCCAACACTGGGAGGCTGAGGCAATGCGTTGTTATGATTGGTAGTAACACATTGAAGCAGATGAAATTTATACATTTTGAGGGGAAAGGTGATATTATTTTTAGAACTAATTTATTAGTTTTCCATTGCTCGGTGCAAAGGCCCTAGGTTCAGTCCCTAGTAACACGTACACTCGCGTGTGCGCACACGAGGCAACTTTACAAAAGTGGTAACCCTTGAGCCAAGATTTTTAAATTAAGTTACATTAGCTGTGGTGGTGCACATCTGTAATCCCAGCAATCAGAGGACTGAGGTAAGAGTATCATCAAGAGTTCAAGACCAACCTGGGCTATAAAGTGAGCTCAAGACCAGCCTGAACTGCATGGCAAGACCTTGTCTTCTTAAAAAGATAAACAAAACAATAAAATGGGCCAGATTAGACTTGGCGTTTAGGAGGCTGTTGTATAAATATGGGGAGAACCCAGATTACGAACTGAAGCAATCTTTTGGGAAAAGAAAAAGTAAAATCAGAATGTGAATTTCTCTTCCTTGAAACTACCGAGAAGTCCAAATTGAACAAATTGTGTTTATGTTTTGGTTGGTCCTTTTCAAGAAACAGAATTGCAACTAAAGAGAAGTCTCAAAATATATATATATATATATATATATATTATGGCTGGCTCAGCCTGCCCTTGGGGTGGGGCTGGCACAGCATGTGGTGCTGGGGATCAACCCTGGTCCCTGCAGTTGCCTAATCCGGCGCTTTAGACCACTGAGCCATCTTGCCCACCTTGCTGGCCCTCAAAATCTTTTCTTTTTAATTGTTAAATATACCCTCATCTCTGGTGAAGGAAAGTACCAAGGCTTTCATTGATTTCTCTCTATGTTAAACATGAGACTAGACTTAAAGTGCTGTCAGGTGGCATTAGAAGTCTCAAGCCTTGTGTGGCCTTTGCAGTATAAATGTCAGCTGTGGTCCTGCAGTCCTCCCCCTCTGCTGCATTTCCCGTCTGGTGGCATTGTTGGATCAGGGTATAATGACTAAAGGCTTGGTGAATAGTCCTAATGAGCATTGCATGTCATCATAGCACTGATAAGATTATCCATGGCCAGAAGGTGGGGGTTGGAATCTCAACAACAGCACTTTCCTGTGAGTTATTTTCAGCTTGAGTATAGGAAGTACGAAAAATTTGGATGCCTCTTTTAACTTTGTGTTGGAATTATAACCCCATAGTTTTGGCAAATCTGTTTTGTTTACATACTTGCCCTACATTGGAAACTGTAGCTGGAAGGGTCTAGTTTTATTTGTTGATAATAATACTTTGTTTTCCTTTAAAATAAGTGTCAATAATGAAATTACAATATCCAGCTATATTGCTTTGGTCTTATTTCTTGCCAAAGCAGGTAAATGATGTTTTATCAATTATATGCTTTTGTATAGTAGAATATCACTTTATTCTTTTTATTTTTTATTTAATTTTTAACTTTTTATTTCTTTGCAGTACCAGAGACTGAATTTAGGACCTTGCACTTACCAGGCAGGCACTTTTGCTGCTGAGTTATCTCCCTGGCCCCTTGTTTTTATTTTAATTTTTGTTGGTGCTAAGGATTGAACCTGGGGCCTTCTCACTCTATTACATTTCCAACCCATTTTTAATTTTGAGACAAGGTCTTGCTGAATTGTCTGGGATAAAGTAGAACTTGTGATTTTCCTGTCTCAGCCTCCCAGAGTGCTGGAATTACAGGCCAGTGTCACTCGGCTCAATTTCACTATACTTGTAGGGCATGTTTTTTGTCAGAAATAAAAGATTGACTGTGTGTGTGTTGTGCTCTGTTCTGACTGGTAGCAACACATTGAGACAGATGAAATTTATATATTTTGAGGGGGGAAAGTGACTTTCTTTCTTTTTTTTGTGGTACCAAGGATTGAACTTGGGGCCTTGCACTTTCCAGGCAGATGTTTATGCCACTGAGCTATATCCCTGGCTGGACATTATTATTTTTAGAGCTAATTTTTTTTTTTTTTCCATTAGTAGGTATTTACTTAGTTTTGAAGAGTAAAAATCTTGTGCCAAGTGTGGTGACATTAGTCCCGGCTGCTCCTGAGGCAAGCAAAGGGATTGTAAATTGGAGGCCAGCCTGGGCAGCATGGGGAGAGCTTGTCTCCGAATACAATTTAAAACAACTCTTTAAAGGTGGGGAGGGGATGTTGCTCACTAGTTGAATGCTGGCCTAACATTGAAGAGGTCCTCAGTTCAGTCCCCAATACAAACAGGGTGAAACAGGTGTGATCATCAATAACATAATAACTTTGTTTTCATAAAATGAGAATTATATCAGCAAAAAAGAAATAACTTTGCAGAATGGGTTTCTGACCTGTTACCTGGAGAGATGCTCCCACTGGGAACTATTTTGAGAAGGGCAGATGTGGGGAGACTGAGGAGGCCCCTCTTTCCTGAGCATTTGTAGTTACTTGTAAAGAACTGACAGATGAAGACCGTGATGCAGCTGACACATCTATGAATGGACTAAAAATAATTGATTGGGACTCAGCATGCATTATTTAAAATTTAAAAAACTATCATTAGCAGTTATTGAAAAAGGACTATGAATCCGAACTTGAGCTTGAAAAAATGCATTGAGAAGTGATAGGAGTGAGACTACAGCAATAATAAAACAGAAACAAATTAGTTTTCATAACTCAGGAATACTGATGCATTACAGAAGGAAAAAGGTCAGTGTACTGAGGAAAATATTAAGGAGGGAGGAGGCAAGTGAGGCAGGGAAGAGAATTTTAGGTAAAGAATCCTGGGGAATTCCAGATTGGGGTGCCTGCCTGCACAGAGGGGCTGGGTGTGTTCATCTTTCAGGTATTCAGCACTAGTGCCTGTGCTCATATGTTGCTTTGTAAGCTTATTCTTCCAGGCATTTCTTCCAAATCTATTCTTCCCGGAATGGCAGAGATAAATTTGGTATTTATAGAAAGCCCTTTTGGATTAAAAAAAGAAAGGTAGCTGTGTTTATCTAAGCCAGTTTATTTTAATACTTTTTTTGTTTGAAGCTATCTTAGGTACAAGAAGCAGTTGACATTAATGCATTTTGGATGTGGAAAGCTGCAAAGAAATAATTGGCTTTTTAAAAAATACTAAGCTTATAAGTTCAGTTCAAGAAAAGAACGGTCTAATTTCTTCTGGGTGGTATGGAGAAACTACTTTGGTGGTTTGGGTTGTCTGGTAATTGTGTTTTGGAGCTCCACAGGGAAAAACAAGTATTTGTAAGTAGTTTTGACATCAGGCAATGATAATCTATCATTAGGAGTATAAAAATAAGGGTGGTTAAATAGACTACCAGGGAAGTGCTATGCCAGTATTTCCGGGAAGAATACAGTCTGTTATAATTATTTCCGTATTTCTCGATCTTTCTTGTTTGCATATGCTGCAGATTCCTTTTGCTACCAGAATAGCATGGATTGACTTGGTTTCAGGGTATACGGACATAAGGTTGTTACATCCTTTACGAGGTGAGGAAAGTGAGTTATGTTGGTAAAGTGATTTCATGACAGTCATGGTGATGGTAGGGCCCTGGGTCAGTGGCCTGAGCTCTGCTCTTCAAGGGTAAGTTTACTAGACTCTCCCAGTTGGTTTCTGCAGCAGGAAAGGCAAAATAACACTGAACAAAGAAAATCAGTTTCCCCTGAATGTTTACATAAAAATAAAAAGGAAAGCAAACCCTTTAATCTGTTTTTCTGTTTGTAGCAGTATGACTGCTTGCCCATTGAGCTCATGTGGACTCAGATGAAAGTTTCATGTTTTGCTTAGATCATTTATTGTCTTTCAGTGAGCCTCTAGATAGCATTTGTGTCAGTGGACATACTTTGGCATATGTTGGGACCATTTATAGCTTGATAATTTAAAAATTGATTTGGTTCTTTATAAATTTAGAATGGCTTGTTTCTCTCTTTTTAATCTAGAAAATGGTTCCAGTTTTGAATTGTTTGGCAAGTATAATTTTAAGTCCAGGAAGGCAGAGAAAGAATGACTTGTACCTTTCCCCTGACTTACTGTTAAGTCTTTGTATGTATCCACAGCAGTCAGAAAGTAAAGATATGGGTGTGGAAGGGAAGGACAGATGATAGATTGTTTAGGAATCCAAGGATTTTTTTTTATGGCAAAATCTTCTGAAATCTTAGTCTTTTGAAGTTTCAAGACAAAGAAATTTAAATAAGTGCTTCTTTTGGAATCAGATACTTGGAAGGTTTTAGAAATTCAAGTATTTCTTTTAAGGTTTTATATTAAGTAAAATCATTAAATTTTTGAACTATAGGAGTCATAGCAAATCATGCGATTCAGCCTTTTCACCCACTGATAAGAGCACAGCCTGGCAGAACTTCTTGTTTGCCTGAGCAGAGCTGAGAAGTTGCAAAGTCAGGTTTCTAATCCAGAGCTTTACAGCATCCCCTTGCCCCTTCTTGGGCTGGTGTGGAAGTGCCATGCAGAGAGTCCTAGGGATTGGAAGACTTAGGTGATCTCAGTGGCAACACAAGTTCAGCCTCACTTGTTTGGCAGTTACCTTCATCACTGGGAGGGGTATTTTGTTTCTTGCTTCTTGGGACTGCCCCCGCCCCCCAGGGCCTTGCATTTGTTAAGCAGCCATACTACACTGAGCTATGTCCTAGTGCTGTTCTTATTTTGATACTTGAGACAAGGGTCTCGCTCTGTTGCCCAGGCTCTTAACAAGCTCCTGGGCTTCTGTGGTCTTCCCCCATTTAACCTTCTGAGCAGCTAGCACTGCCAGTGTGTACCACCATGCCCAGCTTTTGTTTTTGGTTTTTAGTTTTTTTTTTTTTTCAGGGTCTTGCTACACAGGTCAGACTCATAGTGATCTTCCTGTCTCAGCCTCCCCAGCGCTGGGATTACAGATGTGCACCACCACACCTAGTTTTGGCTGGCACAGTGTGCTCAGGGTTTTGGGGCCAGACACAGCATATGGTAGCAGGGATTGAACTCGACACCTGTGCTTGCTAGTCAGGTGCTTCGACTGCTGAGCTGTATCTCCCCAGCCCTTGTTTTTGGTTTTGAGGAACAGGATCTTGCTATGTTGCCCAGGCTGGCCTCTAACTCTTGATCTCTGTTATGGTTTGTGTATTGGTGTCTCCCCAAAGCCTCATACAGTCTTGGGGTGGCTTCTGGAATTTGTAATTGATTATTGTGGGTGTGGATGTGGCATCTCGATTAGGACAGGTGATTTACATTTCATTGTAAGGAAGGAAGAGAAGTTAGCTGCTTGAGGTGCTGCTACTCTCCCTTTGCTCTTGCTCTTTGCCAGCCAACATGAAAGATTGTTTTCTGCCATGTACCTCTCTGCCTTGGAGCCAGCTGAATATGAACTGAAACGTCCGGTAACTGTGAGCTAAATAAACCTTTCTTTCCCTAATTTTGAGTGTCAGGTATTTGTCCCAGCAACAAGAGAAGAGTAACTAAGACAATGTCAAATGATCTTCCTGCCTCAATGTCCATATATCACCAAGCTAGGCTCACAGATACCTGACGCCACTGATAATACATGCTTTTCAAAGAATTTTTTAAAAAATGTTATATATTTGCAGTAGGTAATGATCACATTGATTGTGAGGATTGTTGGTACACGTCCATAACACATTTTATTTTTGCTTCCTCTTCTTCCCTTCCTGCCACTGACACACATTAACAAAACTTTCTTTCCCTCAAATCTCTGGCTTTTCATTAATCCAGTGGTATTCCTCCTCACCGAAAGCCTATAAGCCAAACAATATCAAATGCCTAATAGTATTACTATTTAACAAATATCTCTGACATGCCAAGCATCATGCTATGAACTCTTGCTATGTATTATTTAGTCCTTATTGTCCAGTAAGACAGATGTTGTCATTTTCTTTTACAGATAAGGAACCTGGGTGGACCAGATAGCTTAGTGGATTAAAGCCCCTGCTTAGGTAGCCCGGGGCATTCTGTGGATGCCACCCCTCACCCCACCACCACACACAGCTGAGACAGTGATCGAGACTGGGTGTGGTGGCACAAGCCTGTAATCCCAGCACTTGGGAGGTGAGGATCGCCACAAGTATGATCTGTGTAGTGAGACCTTGTAGACCCTATATTAAATACATTTTTTAAAATGCAGATAAAGAACCTAAGACTTAATGAGATTTAAGTAAATTGCCCAAGGACATACAGTTACTATGAAGATAGCAGATTTGATGGAGTTAAGCCTCGTAGGTGGCCTGAAGTTTGGATCCTGACATGTACTGGTGATTTTAAATCGGAACATATCACTGTATTCCTTGCTGTGAACCATGGTTTTGGTATTATTGTATTGTGTTTACTGTTGGTAGAGGTTTGTGACTCTCCTAGCAGGAGCATGATGGAAGAAACCATTGCTGTTCCCAGTGTGTTCTCTATGAGGAAGGGAGACCAACACCTGGAGGGATATGAATAGACATGAATGAACATTATCAGAGGCTGCAAATTTTTTATGCAAGGAGAACTCACTGATTGGACAAATTTCTGGTTGGACAATAGGTGTTACAGGTTGAAGTCAGAGTTCTTCGTATTTGCATTGTTCCATGTAGTGGGGGGAACCTCATAGCAAGTATGAGTTCTGTTATCCCAGGGCCGTGTGTGGGCATTGTGCAGCATGGAAAGGATTACGCATATCTCACATTTTTCCACTCATTTACATGAGGGTTGTTTTTTTATCTCATTTCTGTTCCTCATTTTCACACCCACAGTCAGGTACTTTTTGATCTCTATAGCAATTTCTTTTAATATTGAACCATTATTCATAGATCCCAAAGTAAATAACTTTATAAGGCTAAAATATCTTTTGTAGGATGGTGCTTTTACTATCTTGATGAAAAGATAGACTTAAATAAACGGTAGGGTTTTGTTTCCAAGATGTAGAGGATGCCTTCTTGCTAAATATTTTGTAGAGGAGAGAAGCTTTCTGGAGTGCTTGAATCATGAGGGAGGATGGGAGCTGAGCACAGGAGAAGGGAGCACATTTACTCAGGACCCTGTCATGGCCATGTCCCCTAATGGGCCTGCAAATCTACTTCTGATTGAGGTGCCCTTTGTGCTTAGAGATCTTGGGTTTCCATGGCCACTGTGTCTGTGAAACTGTTAGGCATTGTATATCCCTCTATGACTTCTTTTGGTGGCTGTGTTCATCCTTCCCAGGCTTAACTGAGCATCATTTGTCCCATTTTAAGCAAATACATGTCATAAGTCATTACAGGAAGTGTATTTCAGTTCCTTCTGAGCACACCCCCACGTGTATACCAATGCTATAGTTATATAAATTAATTCTGTGTTATCATAGGTTTCTCTGAAGAAAGTTGGATATGACCTCTATGTAGCTATTAAAGGTGGATCCCATATGTGAAAATGCTCAGACTCATTTAAAACATCCTATAATTCAAACTTTTAATAACTGTGTAATGTTTTTCCTCCACTTAGTCTAAATAGCCTGGGATTGGCTGAGGTCCAGCTGCCCCCTGATCACAGGGTCCACAGCTCAGTCTGTCTGTTTAGTCTGCAGGTAGTAACACCTGTATGGTTGTCTCTCATCACCTGCTTCCCTTATTGCAGTGAGGCAGATGGGGGTGCGAAGTGGGGGGCTAATGGGTGTTACTTCAAAGGCTGTCGCTCAAGGAGCCTGATAAAATCTGTTAGCCTCAATCTGCCACTTTGCAGTGGCTCTAGTGCCCAGAGACTCCTGCATGTTGACAGTTGATTACACAGGTCTTAGAATCACCTGTCAACACAGTGACATTCTAATTGTCCACAGGGATGTTTTCAGGTGACCTTATTCCTTAGTAACTAATCAGGTATGTAAGAAAAGGCTGGGTGTTCATTTTTATTTCATAGAATCTACTTGTAATTTAGAATGTAGAATGCATAGTAAAATGTATACTTTTTATGGGAATTAGTGAACAACTTCCCACTCAGGTGAATCAGGATCCAAGTAATTACCTATTATTATTATTATTATTATTGTTATTGTTATTTTAATTGAGATGGGTCTTACTCTGTAGTTTAGGCTGGTGTTAAACTTTCTATGTAAGGGCCAGCCAAATAGCTCAGGGGATTAAAGTGCCTGCAAGCAGGCACAGGGGCAGGGATTTGATCCCAGGGCCTGCTATGCTGGCCCTGCCCCCAGGTTATGCTGAGACTGGGTGAGGAGGTGCTGACTGTAATCCCAGCTCTTGGGAGGCTGTAAACAGGCAGATCACTACGAGTCTGATCTAATAGTGAGACCCTGAACACCCTGTGGACCCTTCCCTAAATACAAAAACAAATAAACAAACAAAAAACTTACTATATAGCCCAGGCTATTCAAGAACTCACAGAAATCTTCCTGCCTCAGCCTCCCCAGTGCTGGCATTACAGCTGTGTGCTATTGTGCCTGGCTACCTTGTACTATGTTCTGTCAGGCTACTCTCAATGAAAATGATGAAATTAAAAAACAGCCTAGAAGTCAGATATTAAGGACAGTTGTTGCTCAGAAGGGGTTTATCATTTGATTTATTGTTTTTAATAGGATTATTTTTATTTTTTGCTACACTGGCAATTGAGCCTAGGGGTACCTGAGCTACATCTCCAGCCAATTTTTGTTTCAAGACATAGTTTTACTAAGTTGCAGACTGGCCTTAAACTTTTGTTCGTCTTCCTTTGTGTCTCCTGAGCAGTTGGGATCACAGGTACACATTGCCAACTTAGGTTCAATTGGAAATTTTATTGGTACAATTATAGTTTCACAGCTAGTAAAAACATAAGACAGAGAAAGACTAAGTATCCTTTAGTTTATTTCCCTTAATAGCAACAGTCAGTATACTAGCAGTGATAAAATCTACTGACGTCTAGCTTCCCCCAGACTTACTTGTTTTACATGCGTATGCGCACGTGCGCACATATGTGTCTGTGGCTATGATTTTATCACATATGTAAGTTTGTATATCTACCACAATAATCGAGATTACCAATAATTTGTCACCACAGAGATTCCTCTTTGCCCTTTTATAACTACACCGTGCTTCCTGCCCAAGCCATGGCCACTACTAATCCAATGTTTTAAGTGTTTTGGTCACTTCAAAGCATTACATAGGGTGGAGGGGATGGTTCCGTGGCAAAACACACACACATACACCACCCCCAAATATGTAAAACAGTCGTGCAACATAGAAGATTCAGGAGTGGTTTTTTCTTTCAGCATAGTTGTGTAGGTGCATCTGTCCAAATTGTGGACAGTGATAATTCTTTCGTTTTTATCACTGAATAGTATTCTAGGTAGACGATGTCCAGGCAGTTTCTGCTGTTTGCTTTTATAGATAAAGCTGTGATGAACACAGGTTTTTATGTGAATGTACATTTTCATTTACCGGGACTAAGTGCCAAGAAGTACAATTGTAGGTTGTATGGTAATTGCATGTTTAATTCTGTAAGAAACTGCTCAACTGTCTCCTACAGGATCTGTGCTGTGTCACTTTCCCACCAGTGTCTGTGTTTATTTTTTGTTTGTTAGTTTGTTTGGCTCTTTTTTTTTTTTGTCTTTTTGAGACAGGATCTTATTATGCAGTTCAGACTGGCCTTGAGCTCACTTTTGTAGCCCAGGCTGGTCTCGAACTCACACCAATCCTCCTGCCTCAGCCTCCCAAGTGCTGGGATTACAGGCGTGTGCCACCAGGCCCAGCCTTGTTTGGATCTTTTGTTCCTGTGTTTTTTTTTTTTTTTTTTTTTTGAGACAGGGTCTCTTATGTTTCAGGGTGGCCTCAAACTCGTTACATAGCCCAGACTGGGCTCAAACTCAAAACAATCCTCCTGCCTCAGCCTCTTGAGTGCTGGGATTGCCATGCTTTCTGTTTTTCAGTTTTAAATTCTGACAGGTATACAGTCATACTCGAATGTGGTTTTAATTTGAATGTCCTTGTTTTTTCTTTCTTTTTTCTAATGAGAATTCTTGGTTTATTATTTCTTTAAGCATTACCTTGTAAAAAATAAATTACTTCGTACCTAAGCATGTTTTGGGACCTACTCCCAGGTAGTAAAATTCTAGCTCTGCTGTTCAGTTTGGGAGGCCTTCTGTACCCTGGGGCCATCTGCTTTCCAGCCACAATGTACATGACTGCCAGCTGTGCTATGAGCCCTGAACTCTGCCCCTCACATCACGTGCTGTGCTGAGAGACCCTCTCCAGGCAGGTGATTTTCTCAGCCTTCTAGGCCTGTTAATCTTTTGTAACAGTCTCCCCTTCTCATGCAGGAAAAATAGCCAAAACATCCTCTCTTCTTCCCTGATTGGTTCCATCCATTGATTGGTTCTGTTTTCCTCACGCTTGCTCTGCCTGTCAGTGTGACACTTGTTCACGCCTGTTCATGTCCTCTCCTCTAGGACTTAGTCTCCATCAACGGGAACCACTGAATTGTTTATTCTAGTGCTTACTTTAATGTGTAGAAACACTGCCTTGCACGTAGTAGGCACTTAGTAAATGCTTACTGAAAAAATGAATGAGCCATTGAGTGTTTGTACCTTTGCATCCTCACTTCCTGCCCTAGCATGTTGCTGCGCTGCTCATAGCATGACAGAAGTAGAGATTCATGGACTCTGCTGCCGGTACGCAGCTCACTCTTTTGCTAGGCACTTCATGTTCTGTCAGCGATCTACAGTCCCCTACACCCCGCCTCCATTTTTGCTTTTTTTTTTTTTTTTTA
>PVKN010020250.1:0-16005 GCA_004027915.1 Capromys pilorides
CAGAAATGAAGAACCTGCAATAAACCCAAAACAGTGATTAATCAGTCCTATCACATTCAGATTCTGTATTAAATCGAAGTGGTGATTATAGAACAAATCTGTAAAAAAAGAAAAAAGAAAGACCTATAACTGTAAAAATATTAATGTGAGGAGCATAAACCGATGAATGGAAAGAGGAATTATACGAACTCAAGTGTGGGCCTGCTGCTTCCAACCTTACATAGTAGGAAATTAATTGAATCATTAGGAAGTTAAGGCATAAGGTTAAGGAAACGTAATTACTCCATGATCTTACCTAATAACCTTCCTTTAATTTTAAAGGTCTGGTCTAGGAAATGGGACATCTCAGAGCTGGTGAGAAAGCTCAGTAGTCTAAAGTGCCTGCTAAGAAAAGCTCAGGGACCATGGTTAGATCTCTGGCACCACAGGCTGTGCCAGCCCATACCCCAGGGTGGGCTAAACCAGCCACACACACACACACACACACACACACACACACACACACACACAAAAGTAAATGGGATATCTAGTGAGGAGATAGCACTTATTTGAGTTTCATACAATATTACTGTAGTTTGTCCTCATAGCAATTGACTTGAATTTGCATTGAATACATTTTATTAAATTTTTTTCCCAAGTCATCTACTTTTTGACCCAGGCCTGTAATGCCAGCTACTAGAAATCTGAGGCAAAACCAACACAACTTTGAGACCAACATTAGAAAATGACACAGACCCTGTCCAATAAATATTATTATCATTATTATTTTAAATATCAAGGGGTGTAATTCAGTGAAAGAGCAACCCTCAGTCAATCCCAGTACTCCACACGAAGAAAGGAATCCTTTTCATGATTCATATCCGATCACACCGATCCTCGTGCCTCAACTTCCCAAGTGCTGGAATTACAGGCGTGCACCACCACACCCGGCTTCCACCCATAATATTTTATGTGCCACTTCAATCATAAATGTTTTCCTGTTATTGTGCAAATCTATCTTATTTTTTTAAACAGCTATGTTTTTACACATTATAACTATCCCAGGTGTCTATTTGCACCCTTTCACATTTCATTGTTTGGGATCATGTTTACTTGATATATAGGTTATCTTTTATTTAAATTTCATTTTGATAGTTTTGCTCATTGAAATTTTTGTTACTGAGATATAACTTGAAACTAAAATCACAAAGTAGCCATAGATGAGATTTTCTGTTGGTTACTTTTCAGAGTTGACAAAAATGTACTTTGCTTTTATTTATATATCACATATGACTAAATTTTCTTCTAATTATGCTTCACTCCAACCATAATTTTTTTTTTTTTGTCTTTTTGAGACAGGGTCTCACTATGCAGTTCAGGCTGGCCTTGAGCTCATTTTTGTAGCTCAGGCTGGTCTTGAACTCACACCGATCCTCGTGCTTCAGCTTCCCAAGTGCTGGAATTACAGGCATGCACCACCACACCCGGCTTCCACCCATAATATTTTACATGCCACTTTAATCATAAATGTTTTCCTGTTATTGTGCAAATCTATCTTATTTTTTTAAACAGCTGTGTTTTTACACATTGTAACTAACCTATCACTTATTTAATTATTTTATTATTTTTGATAATTATAAACATTGTTGTTTCCTATTATAAAAAATGGCATAATGGATCTAGTTTCCCATGCTTTCTTGGGAAGAGGTTTTTAAAGGAAGATGAAGATGTTAGCTCTCAGTCATTTTGCTTCCTGGGCATACACTGGGGATATTAATTGAGAACAAATTCAAAATTCCTTTTCATGAGCTCCAACTTTAACAGTCACCATAACAACAAGCATAATGCTCTTGTCATTATACATTTCACTATGATTTGAAGTTGAGGACTTCCTGGGAGAATAATTAGAAAGAAATTGACAAGAGAGGACTATTTTAGTTGCTTATATGATAAGATATATAATCAAAAAATTGAAGGAAAGCAAAATATCAAATCTGATCTGCTTCTCTTTCAAAGGATGAATAGATTGGAGAGTTGGAAGTCATTTTGCATAACTGTATTTTGAAAATGAGTCTCCTCTGTTGGATCCCCTCCCAACCAGAAGTTGCATTTGGACAGTACTGGCACATTATCAGAATGTTCCCAGAAAGTCCAGCCTAAAGGGGTTCTTGCTATGGGCAGAGGAGCAGTGACCTCGACATTGTCTCCCATCAGTAGTGGGATGATCTCCCTCCTGGTGAGTACAGTGACCCCCTGGACATTTGGTTAGGGCCCGGCTCTTCCCACCGGCCCCATGGCCTCCTGCTAGCTTTTTCTTATTCTTGGCTGTGTATGGTCGCATGCCCTGGACCCAGAGGGGCACGTGGCTGGTACACTACATATTTACTGAAACTGTCCGCTGTCATTAAGAGCATTTATATTTTTGTCCAGCTTAGGAAGGAGGGAAAATACCAAGTGCTTTAGAAAAACTTCCTGAAAGTCTCCTGCTGTAAAACCAATACCTTCTATTTCGATGGATTTTTGTATCTATTTTGTCTGTGAAACTTTATCTGTATGAAGAGAGGAGGAGCACCATTGCCTTATATCCGCTTACAGGAGAA
This sequence comes from Capromys pilorides, assembly GCA_004027915.1. Lineage (NCBI taxonomy): Eukaryota > Metazoa > Chordata > Mammalia > Rodentia > Capromyidae > Capromys > Capromys pilorides. The sequence continues at coordinate 2,580 of PVKN010020250.1, forward strand.
AAAAAAAAATGTTAAAAGACCATGACTTAAGAAGCTAATTCAGGGGACAGAGAGATAGCTCCGTGGCACAAGTGCCTGCCCGGCAAGTGCAAGGTCATGAGTTAGAACCCCGGTCCCGCAAAAATAAATAAATAAAATAAAATAAAAGAAGCTAATTTATAGTTAATTAGCCTAATAGATAAAAATTAGGAATATAAAATTTTGAGAGCAAAGTTAGTGTCCATTATGGCTCAGAGGAGTGGCACGAGTGTTTATACGGGCAATCGGATCAAGTCAGGCTGAGGTCTACATGAACAAATTTGCCTTGCAGCCTTTGGTATTTTACTCATCCTCTAACTCCTTCTCTACTTTTTCTCACCTATTTGAATCCTCTTTATTCTCAAGGACCCATGTCTAGCTAAAACCTGTAATTTATTTGAACAAAGATCCCCATGAGCTTCTGCTTTAGGTTTATAAAATCCCTGTTTTATATGTGAAAATTTTGCTCCCTTTTCCATGTGAAAGAGACAAAGAGAGGCAGACAGAGACAGAGACAGAGAGACAGGGGCAGACAATGGAGACAGAGGGACAAAGAGGGATTCATCAAAGTGCCTAATAAAACAGGAAATCAATCCCCAGTTTTTGTTTAATGAAAAGAACATATTAGAAAGAATTTAAAAGGTCTTTATGGTGAAAGAAGAGGGAGCTGTGGAAGACAGAGCCCATAGTCACGGTACATTCTTTCTTGCATATGGAGGTCAGTCTACTTTCTGAAAATACTCACTAGGCTCATCCTATTCATTTCCTTTATATTGTAGCTGTCTCCTCTGGTCAATCTTAGGCATAGGCACAAGGACTTCCCTAAGTCTTGTCCACACTTTATTTCCTTGTCTTCAACAATCATGAAAATGGGCACAGCATTTCTGCTGATCTTTCCTAAATCTATAGGCATGCTATTGAGTTTTATTGTATTCCTCCCCTCTCAATACCAATAAAGTTTCACAGACAAAATAGATATAAAATCCATCAAAATAGAAGTTGTAGTGTTCATAGAAATACTAAGATGTGCATCATTATTCTTACAGATAAAGATAATCCACTTTTAGTCATCATTTCCTCCTAGGAGCTCCAGTTAAAAGAAGGCAAGACCAGGCTGGGGAGATAACTTGGCAATCTAAGTGCCTGCCTGGCAAGCACAAGGACCCAGGCTCGATCCCTGGTACCACATGTTGTGCTGGCCCCATGCCAAGGCAGCCACCAAAACCAGATGTGGTGACCCACGTCTGTAATCCCAGTGCTGGGGAGGTTGAGAAGGGAGGATCACTACAAGTCTAAGCTATTTAGTGTACCCTATACCAAATAAATAAATAAATAAATAAATAAATAAATAGATAAAAAAACAAATAAATAAATAAAAATTTAAAAAGAAGGCAAGACCATGTAGTCTCCTTTCTCAAGCTACCTTTAAGGATTCCATGGAGGTCAAGACCACTGGAGTTTTCAGGCACCGGTTGCCTCTGGTTCTACTGCTCTTCATATATTTCCTGAGTGACTTCCACCAACCAGGGCCCCTGGGGTCAGCATGGTGCCGGGTGGAGGGCACCAAAATGCTGTGCTGTGCAACTGCCTTTTCATGCTGGAAAGAAACAACTGACACAAGTAATTCGATTTACCTCTGGCTCAACAATGAGTCTCATCCTAAATATGAGTTTACAATAAAATGTATAATTTCCAAATTCACTGGAGGACACCGCACTTGCTGAATATTACTTAAAATTATGTTTTAGGAGAAAATAAATTTCAATAATGCATGCCTGGTTGGCTTTCTAAATTTCTTTCTATTTAATTTTGGTAGAACACAATAAGTTCGAACTCAATGAAATGGGACATCACACATTGTGTATTAATTATCATGGTAATAAGTGATATTATGGCTTACCAGTCTGAACCAAAAGGGAAATTGTAGAGTAGTAAAATTTTAAAAATTTCTAGATTTCCTGACTCATAACATAATTGATGTATACCTTGTCAAATACATTGTTCTTTTTGATTTTGTGTTTCACTTTAATTTTATTAATAAGAGAAACTATTGTCCCAAGTGAGACAAAAAATGAACCTGGAGAAGTCATGCAGTGATTCAGATGATTCCAGGGGAGAATCGGTACAGAATCAAGAAAAAGAGAAGGCTGAGATCAGGATTTCTTCAGAAGCTGAGCAATCCAGGAAGATACCTAAGACTGGAGATCATGTTCTTACTATGAACAATGATCAAAATTGAGAATCCTGAAACCCAGTAAGCTGGGACACTTCAGATAAAATTTTACAACATGTGAAAAGCCCTCAGGGAATCCAAAGCAGTGGAGACACAGGGCTGTCATGCCAGTGTGTGAGAATGTGTTTGGGGACATCATTAGTAGTTAGGTGGATTCTGAGATATCTACAAGGACATACCATGGAATTGACATTAATTTGTCTAGGAACAAATTTGAATTCAAATATGACTCTTACAATGAAATCACAGCTTCTTGAAGAAAACACCCTGTGGCTCCTTCTTCATACCTATCCTGGTGACTTCACTGCAGAGAAAAGAATCACTGGATGTCTATGGTGACAGGGCTCACTCTGCCATTACAGCATGGTTGGGAAAAAGAAACCAGTGAAAAGCTAAGGACTGTGGTTCACAGAAAAAGAAGGCATAATGAACTATCAGATACCTGTAGTATTCAGATTTTTATTATTATGACAGTGCCTGACTGTTAAGGGGCAAACAACTTTGCTATATGTGATTTGCTCTAGCTGGATTACCCAGCTATCGGGAACCCAAGGAGAAAGATTTTTGCAGACTATTTCACAGAGACACAATGTGTGAACAGGGAGTTCTTTCTAAACAAGTTCATTGCAAAGCAGGATATGGCAAACAGACAAGCCGGATCATCACTAGAGCGTGAGGGGTGATGAATTATTTTTCTCTAGTTTTATTTTGCTATACTCCTTGTTTTGGAGTGTTTCATAATCTACTTATGCATATTCATGATTCACCCTTGCTCTACTTTTGAATTTGAATTGTGCATGTATTTCCCACCAGTCATCAGTGATTAAAGTGATGCCTGAGATATCATGCATATGGATAAAATCGTAAGTACATGAGAGTAGGGATGGGTCAGTCTAATGAGGGGAGAACAGGCAGAGTGCGTACTGCCTTGTGTGCAAAGTCCTTAGTTCTCCTTAGTGGTTACTTGATGATCATTTCTCCCCTTACTGTCTTTTTTCAGTCAGTTGACATCTCTTCACATCCTGTGAAAATCCTTTTACACAGAGATAGATCAAAGGCCTAAAGACCTGCTTAGGCAAGTGCAATGACCTGGGTTTGATACCCAGCACCAAACACCATGCTGGCCCCACCCCGCAGTGTGCCAAGCCAACCACCAAATCACAGCATGGTGGTGCACACCTGTAATCCCAGCACTGGGAAGGCTAAAACAGGTGGACCACTATAAATCCAACCTACACAGTGAGACCCTGTAACAAATACATACAAAAAATAAAAATGAAATGGTTCATGATGATGAGAGACTTAGTTCTGCACAAATAAAAAATGTCCCTAGGGGCCGGCGAGATGGTTCAGTGGTCTAAAGCGCCTGCTCAGGAGGGCTCAGACAACTGCGGGGACTGCAGTTCGATCCCCTGCACCACATGCTGCGCCAGTGCCACCACCAGGGCAGGCTGAGCCAGCCACAAAATGAATAAATAAAGAAACAAACAAACACAACAAGCAAACAAATAAATAAATAAAAATAAAATAAAATTAAAAAAAAAATGTCCCTAAATTAATCTGTGAATTCTACGCTTTCCAAGAGTATGTGTGGTAAGGTACGACGCAACATGTGTGTGTCTGCGTTTGTTGATATTTCTATGTGTGTGTCATAGGTGTAGCAGTGGGGAAATTCTTTCTGTGCCTACCAGTAAATTGTATGTTAGAGATATCCCAAGGCAAGGCTGATGGAGAAGGAGAATACTGGAGCTGGAATAGAACAGCATTGTCACTGATAAACGCTAGTGGTCATACTATCATCTTGACCCAATTAGGGGAGATTGTTACCCAATTTGGGAAGCAGTCACTCCTTCACTCCTCATGGCACCGAGCACTGAATTGAGATTGGGTGAAGCTGGACTGGAGAGTCATCTCCTCAAGTAGAGAGCTTTGCAAGAATGTGTGCCAACATTTACGTCACTCACGAAGGTTTTTATTTCCCTTCATACTCAAACAGCTCCAGACTTAAGTCAGAGTCATAGAAGAGCTTAGAGGAATGAAAAATATTAAACCATTGCCCTGGAGCACATCATTTTGATTAAAGAGTAAGCAGAGGTTGTACAAGTACCTAAAAGCTACTCTTAAAAAATAAAAAGGGGCAAGGTATAGTGGTGCATGCTTGTAATCCCAGCACTTGGGAGGCTGAGGCAGGAGGATCAGTGTGAGTTTGTGACCAGCCTGGGCTACAAAAGTAAGCTCAAGGCAGCCTGAACTGCATAAGGAGACTCTCTCTCTCTCTCTCTCTCTCTCTCTCTCTCTCTCTCTCTCTCTCTCTCTCTGTGTATATATATATATATATATACTAAATAAATAAATATATATATATATATATATATATATATATATATATACTAAAACAAAGAAAGCATTTGCACAGTAGGACACTAGGAAAAGAACAGAGAAAACACAGGCTGAGAGAACATTCAATGCACTTGTCCATGACTGAAGTATTAGACTAAGAATATATGAAGTCTATCTACAAATCAAAACAGGAAAGTTCACTGAACTCCACTGAGGGTGGGGGGTGGGGGTGAATGGGGCCAAGCCCAAAAAAGAAATTGTGTCAAGATATTTAATAATAAATACATGAAAAATTGTTCAAGTTTCTTAAAGATGATTGAAATTCATTTTAAAGTTGGCTTAAGTCAAAAAATTAATACCAATTATGGTATAAGAAATTCCAACTAAGCTTGTACAGAAGGCAGAGTTCCTGTCACCAATACTGAGTAGGCAAAACCACATTCTACTATTACTTAGAAATATCTAGTAAAGCTGGTCAATGGCATATTCTAAGGTACAACCTATCCCTCTTTAGAACATGCGTCTCAAAAATATTAAGCAAAACCCAGTTATTTATTGATAGCAATGTTTATTGTAGCCTCTGGACCCCCAAAACAAAATTGGATAAACATATGCATATATGCTTATTATCATTAGAATTAATGTATAGAGAAATATTTCACAAGACCACTGATTGACAAATTATTAAACAGTATGATAAACATAATAAAGTACAAATATAGGTGGACTAATTCTTTACTGATAGAAAGTAAGACAGTGGCTGACCACTGGAGCATAACTGGTAACACTGAGGAAGTGGACTGCGCTGATGTGTTGGTAAATAGTGAGCTGCAAACTTCTGATATATGTGCTTTGCACTGCTTATGTGTAAATCAATAAGAAAAGTATCAGGATGTATTTGACAGAGCGGTTTATGCCTTGGCTTCTGAGCTTAGATTATAGGGTTTCAGTGCTGCCTCTGATGCTGGGGACTGCCTAGCTGTGTTACCTTGGGCAAGTTTCTCAGCGCCACAGTTTTATCACCTATAAAGCAGAAATGAGAAGAGGCGACTGTGCACATGAATCTTCCCTTAAACTGCAAAGCTGTTGAGAAATTTGGTGATCACAAAACAGACATAAAACAGAAAGAAGGAAAGCCATACATCAGCCTTTTCATAAAAATCAAGCCTGGGACGTTCTCACTCGTATGAAAGAGGAGAGAGAAAAAAATACAAGGAACTTGAGTCCAATGGGAAAAGACAGGTCAGATAGAAGAAGATCAACACTGTAAAGGTGACTGAAACAAAGTCATCTTCCTCAAAGTTTAGGATTATGATTACACATGCCTGAAGGTTAGAGAGAAATATTAATGGAAGTGGGAATGAGGAAGAAAGTATGAGGCAACGAGAGTGCACAAGCCAGTTAGCAAAGCAGTAGAAGGAGGAAGCGTACCAAGCAGCAGCAATGGACTCCCTGAGAAACAATGCTTGCACTGCAGAGCATCAGGGATACCACGCTGATGCAACTCTTCTTTAGTATATGACAAGAACACTGCATTAACATGATGGAGACAAAGATGGGAAATCCAAGAAAAAGATAAACAAAAAAATATTGTCAATGAACAAAGGGGAGAGTGACATAGAAACAATGACTATAAAAGTAAACCAAATGTGGTAAAATACCAGCCAAATGTGGTGAGATGCCCCTATGATTTAACAGTGTGAAATGAAAGGGCACCGTTACAGTCAATGTGTGTGTGTGTGTGTGTGTGTGTGTGTGTGTGTGTGAGAGAGAGAGAGAGAGAGAGAGAGATTATATTTTTTTTAAGTAGGAAAAAAACAAAATCAAATAACAAGAATAAACACAGGTACAAAGCTATAAAGCAGCATTAAAAAATAAATAAAATGGTAAAGAATTTCAAAGCAAGAATAGAAAATTAACAGTATGCATTGTTATCAGCAAATGTGTTGCTCAAGGTACTAGCCACGGACATACAAGATCGATCAAGTAAACATTAACTCTTCCTTTCAATAGACCTTAATTTTTCATTGTCCTTTTTATATTTATTTGTTTATTTATTTTGCATTTTTAGGGAAGGGACTACAGGGTGTACAGGGTCTCACTACTAGATCGGACTTTTAGTGAGCCGCCTGTTTACAGCCTCTCAAGTGCTGGGATTACAGGCGCACACCACCACACTCAGTGTCAGTGGCTGTCTCAGTGCACCCTGGAGGCACAGCCTGTAAGGCAGGCCCCAGGCCCTGCACCTGCTTGCAGGTGCTTTAATCAGCTGAGCTATTTGGTCAGCCCCAAAATAAAACTTTTAAACATTAGCTGTTACTTTTCAAAACTGATAGAAATTAGTAGTACAATCACCGCAGCTATCGTGTGTACATGCATACATTTACATGACATTTTTCCTCCTTCCTTTTCTTTCTATCCTTTCTCCTTTCCTTTAGTGTATTAGCCAACTTAACACAAAATTTGAATAAATCTATAACAGAAAAGTATTGCAAAACCTAGGGAAGATAAGACTTCATCTCACAATCATTTCATGAATATGAGAAAGTGTTTAGTAATTGCGTGTTGAGTCAATACTTCATGCACAGAAAGCAATGGTGTCAAGAGCAGCATCTTCTCTAGGAATGTGGGCACCCGCTGGGGCCAACATGCCAGGCTCTGACCTGCGCCTAGGCATAGTGTGGATCTGAAGTCAGCATTCGATTTCTTTTCTCTTTGATCCTTACATTTACTCTCATATATATATATATTTTTCTTTAAGTTCGAGGTTATTAGGTACATTTATATCGCTGCACATTTGCCACAAACAGGCATCTCCAGAGCTCTTTTCAGCTTACAAAACTGAAATTCTATCTCCACTAAAAACTAATTTCCCACTGCCTTCTTCACACCCCCTGGGACACTACCACTCCACTATAAAATGTAAATGCCTTTATAACTTATTTTCCCCTACAAGTAAAAAAAATAAAATAAAATAAAACATATACTTCATATTGCTTCTCCTGAACTATCTCAAGACCAAACAGGCTAGGTGAAAAATTCTGATGCTCTCCCATTTTCTTGTTTCTTTGTTTTTTATTTGAGAAGCTCCAGGAAGAGGAATCCAGAACACTGACAAGGAGGAACCCCTCTGCGTTTGCCCTGTTAGAGTATTCACATGCTGGTAAGTTGTCTTCTGGCTGGCAGCATTGAGGACCCAGTCACCTGATAACAGAGGAAAAGACAGTTTTTCAGTTAGTAAAATAGGTCACTCTTTTTATTTTACTTGAACCAAAAAAACTGCCTCTCCATAGTATTTCTGACCTGCACACCCAGCTATTGATCGGTTTGAGGTTTCACTTTGCTTCCTTCATCTAATGGTCTGAGCATTTAATTTTGACACATGAGAAAAACACTGAGCACATGCTCAAGCTACTTGAAGGATTTCTTTTATGATTCTATTTTTGTATTTCAGATACTTTCCCTACATATGCGTACATTTGCACTTTTAGCGAAAGGGCCTTTGATGTAGGTGTCTCGTGCGTGAGTTTTAGTAGAAATAATACCAAGAAGACCAAAGATTAATATAATAATTTTGAGGTAGCTTCAGGGGTTATGAATCTCAGAACTGATACTTTCCGTTGATCAATTAAATGTTAGAGAAGACAGCTAAAGATCAGGCTAAGCTTAATCCAAATTGACCCTCTTTCCCATGGAGAGCTGGAAAGGGAGAATTACAGAGTTCCACTTCTGTATGCGAGAGATGAGTGTTCTAATTCCTGTGGCTGCTTGAGAGAGAGGAGAGAGTTAGTCTCTGAAGCCCCAATTTAAAAATACATGGAAATAATTCTATCACTATTCCAGCATGTTTTGCCAACTAATGATCTTCCCGGCTTAAAATTATACTGACAGAAAACACTGCAGCTTCATTAAATAGTGACACGATCTCATGGATAATTTACTCAGAATAGCTCAGAGGTGCAAAAGGATAAATCATGTATCATAACAGAAAATGAGCTCCTTCAGTGATTTTTTCTTGCGGGGACATTATTGCTTTGTAGATCAGTCTAATAGCAAAACAAGGAACAAAGAAAACAAAACAAAACAAAATTCCACCACTACTACAGTCTTTTAATTAAAAGAAAACTCTGAAAGTGGCTTCCGAATAAAAGAAAACTGTCGAGCTGAAACTGCAAACAAATATAAATAGAATTTTTCTAATTTGATTCTTGTGCTACACAAATGTGTTTTACCCATGGCATCTTGCTTTATAAAAATATCCTGAGATGTTTTATTTATGTTTTCTAAGTGCATGTTTGATATGCATATAGCTGAGTAATTTGTCAATGGCAAATCTTGGAGGCAGCCTGGATACCCATCAGTAGAGGACTGCATAAGGAAAATTTGGTATCTATGCATAACGGGATACTAAATAGCTACAAAGAACCTCAAACTTGAGATATTTGTCAGAAGACAGATGTACTTGGAAAATGTGTTAAGTGAAACAAAGCAGATGGACAAACTGAAGTGTTATATGCTTCCCTCACTGAGGCAAGGCGTAAATAGTAAAATACAGGCAGAAGGGGACAAGGAGATGGGTCTCTTGTAAACTGAAAGGGGCTAGGGTTGAGGATAGCAACGTGTAACAGTAAAAATATGCCTGGAATGCCTGTCATTTTGGTCTTTTAGATGTGTGCTGCTTCTCATGTAATTTCAATTACTGCTATACTCTCTCTCAAGTAAATGGTTGGTTTACAAGAAAACAAAAAAGGGTACTAAATGACAGTAAGAGACTACGAAAATGCCATAGGAGTGACTACCACAATTTTGTATATACTTAGATTTCTAAATGTATACAAATGTGTAACTGCTTTTATCTCATTTTATGGAGATTTATTAGAATACCAATGAGTCATAGAACATACCAATCCCAAGTTAAGTCTAAGATGTTTGATGCTCAGAAAGACAATGATGTCGGCATCAGGTGCACCTATAACACAGGTGCTCAAGCACCTAGGTTATAAAGTAATGGCATCACTAACAGGAAAAGGATTGATGATGTATAGTGTGCCAAAGGAGAGTCACCTAGAGAGAAAACATTCTCTCAGGCTTTCACAGAGAGCAAACTGGTCAAGCAATGGCCGTGACTCATCCAGATGGCTGACACTGACAACAGTTCTACAAAGCACTGTACATGGTCCTAAAGTAAATCCTGAGGGGATTTGACTGACCTTGAGAGGTACAAAAGTTACATATTTTGCTATCCAGGTCATGCTTAAACTTCCCCTTAACCACGCAACAGAAAAGTTTGACAAGGAGGCATAAAACAGAAAGCTAGATTAGAATGCTGAGTTGTAAAAGGCTTAAATCAACAGCTTCCAACATTGCCAGTTTTACCAATAACCAACTATGATTACTGAACATTGGAATATTTATACAACTACTTTCTCTTAGATCAATAAGAAGAAATTTGGTTGTACCAATAATGATTTGAAAAATTATAACATCTATATCCTGAGCTCTGTATAACTAATAGGAGAACAACAATATGCCTTGTATCAAATATTGAAATGTATTACTAACATGTTTTGAAACTTCACATTGTTATACATTGTTATTTCTTATTAAAAGTAACAAAAAAAGGAAAAAAAGAAAGGGATGGTACCCCCATAATGCTCGCTCTCTCTCTCTCTCTGTCTCTCTCTCTCTCCCTCCCTCCCTCTCCCTCTCCCTCTCTCCTCCCTCTTCCTCCCTCCTTCTCCTGCTTCCTCTCTCTTCCTCTCTCACTCCCTCCCTCTCCCTCTTCCTCTCTCCCTCCCTCCCTCTCCCTCTTCCTCTCTCTCTTCCTCTTTCCCTCTCCCTCTGTCTCTCCTGCATGTGTAATATCCATCATCCATGTAGGTGATATGTCAGATGGAAAAATAGATTTTAAAAGTGTCATCTTGTGGGAACCTGTAATGAAAAGTGAAGTTGTACCCTTAGCTCTAGACGGCTGTGTGACCTTCCTATTATTCCTCAATTGTTTAAGAAAAGTGTCCTTTAAAGGCAGCTTTGTTGTTTAATTTCTTCTTATGACTAATGTTTTCATCCCAAAAAGCTACACAATTTAATGAAGGGATTAATTCTATTTTCCTATTTTTTCCCAGCCTTTGCTCAGTTTAGTTTGAAACTGATAAATAGCCAAGGCTTCCCACAATACACTAGCAATGTCATAGAGTGACTTATGGAATTAACTACCAAGGACATAATGACTGCATTAGAATACTGATACCCCAATACTTGCTTCTCTTTAAGTACTCACTGGTCTTCATTTACCTTAATCATTGCCCCTGCAGATGAAGATGTTTGTGTTTGGTGATGATATTTTTTTTTCTAGCGCACAGTTGAGAAAATGTATTGTTTGGGGCCCAACATAGTGGCTTTCTTTAATGACAGGTAGAAGCAATTATTGGTTGTGGAGTTACCCTAGAGAAACTAAAATCAGGAGCCTTGGAACATGAGACATACAACTGAATTATAAAACCAGGGTAGGTAAGGATGAGCCTTAAATTTTTACTATTTTATGTGTTTTTATATCCACGATTGTTCCCTAGCTCACAAAAGTAAGCATTCGAAGAGAATACAGTGTTCTCCCAGCTGTGAGTCACGAGAGTTGCCACAGTCCTGTAGCACAGACAGAAGACTGCCCTGCAGGAAGAAAAGAGAGCCAGGTTTACACCCCAGCTTTTTCACATGGGATTCAGCTCACATATTGTGGTCACAATGTATACCACATGCTATGTTTTACCTAAAGCAGTGCCACAATTTCACTGATTATAAAATAGAGATTGATCAGGCCCTGCACCTTTAAAACAATACCAAAGAAGTATCATTTCACACATCTGTATTTTGTTAACATGTTTCTGTGTGGAAATAGAGTGCTTGGTAGAATCACTCAAGCGTTCTGTATTCCATATGTTAAGTAAGAATTTAATATAAAGCTTTGCATCACTAAATGATTTTGAATTTTCAGTGTGGTCTTTAGGAGTAGCAGAAAGCTTTAAAGATATGAAACAAGTAGCACATATTAGACGTCCTATCCTATTTTCTTATGACTGATGTGAAATGCCTTTGTTTTTATTGCTATGTATGGTAAGAAGGATCGTAACATGTTATGCTCACCGGTTGTGAGTAACAGTCCACTCTGAATTCCCGTAGCTTTTCCCCTTGTTCCTTGTATCCCCGTTGACTTCCATTAAGTCAGTGTACCTTGCTTTACATTTATTTTCTTTTATGTAAAGCTATTAATTCCATTAGACACGTTCTTCTTCAAATCTAAGTTTTGCTTATGAAAAAGAACATGGCAAAGGGCTTGTGGAAAGCAATGCTGTTGTCATTTTCCAAGTTTCATGTGCTGAGGCTGCATTCATGCCTGAGAAGCCAGCAGAAAACAAGCCACGTGCTTTCTAAACCAGTGTATCTGGACGTGTCTATTCATGAGTTCCCTCTTTTCTGAGTAACAGCAACTAGCAGAATAGCTCAGATAATACTCTCTAGTCATTTAAAGAAATTTCAAAATAAGTTTTCTCTGAGATCTCTTAATGTTGAGTGGTTTGTGAAATTTTGAATATTCAGAAAAATTAGGTACATAGTGAAGTTGTGATGCACAACTTACAAATTGTGAAACTTATAAATCTATATGCGGGGTTACTTCCACATGCTTTTTTGTTTTATTAAATTTATGCATTTGGTACAGGATCTCACTACACAGATTGGATCTGTAGTAATCCTCCTGATTTCAGCTTACCCAGCACTGGGATTACAGGCATGCAACACCAGGCCTCACCTCTGTGGCAGGCTCCATGCTCCAGGGAGTGGGGCTGGCATGGTGTGTGGTGCCAGGGACGGAACCCACTCCCTGTGCTTGCCTAAGCAGGCATTTAGTTCACTGAGCTTTCTCACTAGCCCTATTTCCTCTTTCTTGCACTTTTATATTATTGAATGAAATATTGGCTGAGGTTCCTAGAGTGAAGGGTACCACTAAACAGAGTAGAAATATTTTGGAACAATGATGGAGAGAAAGGTGGCCTTTTCCAGTGGGGGTTCCTCCCTCAGGCCACTGGATCCTCTCCCAAGGTAGCATGCACACTGGGTCCAGGATGTAGAGAGCCACCATGGTTGGTCAACATTTTCTAACCCTCCCTGAAGCTGAATTCAGACTTAGAGAATTTGTGTTTCTTTTTTCTCTCTGTAGCTGGCTTTCTTTCTGCCTGTGTTCAGGGTACTCCAGTCTTCCCATGTGTGCCTAGCAACCTCAGCCAACTATATTGGAATTCTTCCCATTTTAAAATTAATGATGCAGAATAGATGAGAAAAGAGAAGATTATGTCAGACTTACACTAATCACAAAAAGCTGAAACATCTATACTAACTTCAGACACATCAGACATGAAAGCCAAAAGTGTATTTCATCCCTGGAACAAGGAATCTTATACCACCCCGGTTTATAGATATAATGGGGCATTTTACAAAGCTAAAATGGTCACAATTCCAGGATGATAGAGTAGACATCATTGTGAACAGATCTACACAATGTAGGGACCTACACCGAACATGAAAACATGTAAGAAAACACATTTTGAAACAGATGCAAGGGTTAGATAAATCCTACACCATATTGATATATTTTGAACCCCTCCATCAGAATGAGAAACAATAGTCATACATTTCACAAGCACATGGTTGAGTATCACAATACCTCAGTCAGCTGGTTATAACTGGCATGTGTATTACTTCATCCTGAAGCAGTAGGGTATATATTCGCATCAAGTTCACAAGGAACATGTCCCAAGATACACCACATTTCTGGATTATAAA